>NDGM011199196.1:0-15097 GCA_002564305.1 Octomys mimax
TATATCTCTTTGACTCTGCATCATGTGATCTATTTCTTTCCTGTATTGTTCATTCAAGGAATCTGCCATTCTTCTAATCTCAACTTTTTTTTATCAATGTCTTCTTTAGAAGGAGTTATTCTTTTACTACAGAGGTTTTTTCAGATCGGTTTCCTCCATATGTTTCTGCATTTGATTCTTTACTTCAGATTATTAATTCACAGATTTTTTTTCCCAGAGGTTATTTCTGATCTGAATTCCTCTATTCCTTTCTGCTGTTGCTTCTTTATTTCAGACGCTATTGATTCATGGACTTCAGCTGTGTTATTCTGAATTTCTTCTGTGCAAGTGTCCTCTGCACTTGTTCTGTGTGGGCTTGGGCTCTGAGATTGCATTTTGCTCCTTTTCTTTTTTATTTTGTGTAGCACTTTCCTCTGACCTTTGTTGTAGAGCTTTGGTGCAGTCATAACCTTAGCACCTACTGATATTCTGGTGCAGATCTACAAAGTTTGAATTTATCCAGTTGTGCCTGGCTTGGGTCTGGCTGCTGTGCTCAGCTTCTTCCTGCTTCAGCCCTTGGAAGTGAACTTGCTGTGCCCCTCTGGCAAGATGTTCTGCTCCTGGGTTAGCTTTGTGGTTCTGGTGCCTAGCCTCTCTGCAGCGACTTCAGCTGCAGAGTTTCACACCAGGCTTCAATGCCAGGCCTGGGCTGCTTCTGGAGGAGTTTGGAGGGGTCCTAAGAAAACCACTGAAGGTCTCATATGCCTGGCTTGGGCTGGGTCTGGAGGGGTTCTGGGGGTGTAGGGGAGCATGGAAGCTCTCCCACACATTATGGGGCCTAGGCTTGGCCTACATCTTTAGAGGTCCCTTCAGATGCATTTCTGGATACCAACCAATTAATTAAAGTTCAGGAGGTATCAGTGAGTTATTGTACAATGTGTGAATTGACAGGTTACATCAAGCTGTGCTTTGTAAAGCTCATTGCTATTGTTGTCATTAGGGGTTTTTTTTTTTTGTAAATATGAACAGTTATACTTAGCATACAAAACTGAAAGGTTATATTTGTTTTAATCATTTTTTTCAAAGCTGAACTATTGATGTTATCATCATTATGATGGGCAAAAGCCCCAAATGAAAAGGCTAAGTCATCAATATATTTATATTCATTAAAAAGTATCTTATTCTACTAGACTATGATATCATAGTTCAGATCATAAACTCACAATACACCCAAGTATAGTTAGAATGTCCAATATATACATGTTATTCATCACTACTCTAATATGTTTCTACTTTTTTGGTTAAATGAATTATTGGTGCTTTCCACTTGGTAATACATTACAACCTTTATTCTACTACATTAGTAGGAATTGGTGAAATATAGAGAAAATTCCATCTCTACCCTTAAGAAGTTCAAAATGTAAGCAGAAGTTGAATGGATGTTGATTGCTATTAGTTGGTGGATTTGAATTATGACAAATCCTATTAACAGAAAAATAAATGAGTGTCTGAATAGTGTAATTTGTTCTACAAATTTTCTTCAAGAATCTGTTTTGTCATCTGACTCTACTTGTAGGGAATCTTGCCATGGTCACCAAAAGGCTTCAAATCTTTTTTTTCCCCTGACTGCATCAATATCCTTTTATGCTAAGCCACATTTGTGAATGAAGCTATATCCTCAAGTGTCTTGAAGAAAGATCTCATGGCTGTGCTCTTAGGTCCTACTTCAAATGATAATGGTGGTCTCATATGAGTAACTTTATGTTTCTATGTCTCATTAACAAGATAGTTTCTAATAATTATTTGTGCATACATTATACCTATTTAGACCAAGTTCTCAAGGGAAGGCACAATGCTAGTCTCATTTTATGTGAAAGTTTTAGATTTTTAAGCGCTTCCATCAGTAACTTCTCCTTCGATATAAACACATTTTTTCTTAGTCTTATGTAAAATATGAATGAAGACAATTCCAGGAAACTTGGCTAATTTTTAAAAACTGATCTTCAATATGTAATCTAGGCAAAACAAAGCAAAGCAAAGTAATACAAAAATCTTCACTTTAAATGCAAATAGAACCATACATCAAAAATCTTAACTCCTAAATTACTGTCCCTAAACTCCTAGACACAAATTCTGCAGCCATAGTGAAGGAGCTGGATGCTTTCCTATCTTTTACAGAAAACTGAGGAAACATTCTTGGTTGGCTATGATGTAAGAAACTTTCTGGGAGTGTTATCTACAATGGGGGGAATTTCATATGTGGGAACTTTAATAATAAGAATAATAACCAGCAGCTTCTCTTCTAAAATCTTTTAAGAAGCAGCCCATCCTTATCTTACTGTACTTGGTTTTATTTCAAGCATCTTGACCCAAACAAAGTTTATTTATGCTTTATTTGTTTACTTGGAAATCAGTAACTATGGAAACATTGCATTTCTTCCTTAAAACCTTTCTCATGTCCCATGAACTCCCTTTGCACTAATTTTAGTACTTAAAATACTGCAATTGGATCTATTCCCATATGGAGTCCAAAGGTGTTGAAAGAACGTTTCTTACCCTGAAATCAAATGAGTAGTTTTATTTTGACAACACCTTTAAAAGACACACACGTGCACACACACACACCACACACACACAATACTCACAGAGGTTTATATCCTTTTAAAAAGTTTATACTTCTGTATCATTAAAAATATTATTCATGGACTTCTTTATTAATAAACAAAAACTTGATTCCCAGGAGCTTAGGTGAGGTGAATTAGCTTAATTAGTGTGCCTACCAACAGCAAACATTTTTCACAAGAAGCACTTTCCTGACTCTGCCATTTCGTAGGTATATATGACTTATCATGGCCTCTTATACTGAATAAATTTTTCCATTGGATAAAATGGGGAGATGATGTTCATTTAAAAAAAGGTAAAGAGATCACAGAGATCCCAAACTTGCATCTGAATTGTTTCTTCTGTGTCCATCTGTGATTCCTGTGGAATCAAAGGGAAAAATTCTTGCTGTTAAAAAAATTGTTACTGTTTTCCTCTCGTATCTTTCTTGTGTCAAATCTTGGATTGAAGAAAAAAATAACTGTCTAGGACTGTATGTATGCATGTGCTTGGGATCAAACCCATTACCTCATATGTGCTAACATGTTAAGTAAACCCTAAATTTACCAGTAACCTCTATCCTCAGACATTTTTCAAATGTTATTTTGAAACAGTCTTTTAGTTTGCCCAGTTTCTCTGACCTCAAATTTGCAATCCTCCTTTCTCATTCTCCTGTGTACCTGAGATTATGGTGTACACTAGCAATGCACATTCACCCTTCCTTTTTAGATAAAATAATAGTTTACCGTTGTCTTCTGGTAAGTGACTGACACATACTCCCATGGTGGAAGATTTGAAGTGGAGAAATGAGGAAGTTGTCCAAAACAGGATCATTTCTATTGCTGTAGTACAGTAGAGGATAAGGATTACACTCAATTGTGAAATTTTGTTTCCTATTTCAAAGTTGATTTTTGGCCCGGGGAGATAGCTCAGTAGAATAAGTGATTGCCTGGTAAATGCAAGGGCCTGAGTTCAATCCCCAGTTCCACTAAATAAATAAATAAATACATACATACATACATACATACATACAAGAAGAAAGAAATACAAAGTTGGGGTTTTTTTAGGACAGTGGATGTGGCCAGCAGACCTTGATTTCTGTGGCTAGGAAACCTGTGAGGCACTTTTAATCCTCATTGAAACCATGCTTAATGCACTCACTTTGACTCTTTATTGGCTGTTTAGCTTGATGCTAATTGATTGAAGGCTCCCTTCAAATCCTTAAGAGATAAATTGCCCAGTGGCAAAGCATTCTAGTGCTAGGAGCTCTGAGGAAAAGTCTCAGAGCCTTCCTGGAGGTTGGAGAGGATGTGAGTCAGAGTACAACACTCCTGCCTCTCAGGCCCAGCAACCCTACTTTCATCTGCTGCTTTAATGATGGACTCCCTTTAAAGACAACATTTCATAGTGACAGAAAAAAGTGGGTATGTTTTTAAAAAGTTTGAAAAAGTCTTGGTGAATCCAGCACAAAAAAAGATTGATTATTATTATTTTTAATGTATTTAGTACAGGGTCTACAGGGTCTCATTACACTCGTAGTGATCCTCCTGGTTTTAGCCTCCCAAGCACTGGAATTACAGGTGCATGCCACCATGAGAAGGTTCATTATTTGAGAAATAAGAGTCAGAGTGGGGATTAAATAAGGTCTTCTGACTCCACATCTCTTTCTGTTACACTGAGCCACTTCCTATGGCTCCCCAGCCTCCTTTACCTGGCCCTTTCCCCCAGTGTGTCCAGGGCCCCCTTGCCTGACTCTCCCTACAGGTTGTGCCACCCAGCAGCCCTTGGACAAAGTGAGCCATGGTTGGTGCACAAGGCTCTACAGACTTTTTCCTGAAAATGCTGAGATCTCCATTGAAAGTATGCCAGTAGTTTTGCTAAATCCTAGTTCCTAGAGTTTGTGGTTAAGTAATAATATAATTTTTTTCTTCTGTGTCTCGTGTATATTTGAGACTACCTTCTTTTCAAGAGTGGGAAGATTTGGTTTAACAATACTCTTGACTATATGATGTGAAAACCCTCCTGCAAAAGACACCTTGAATTTTTTAAGAGCATTTTTTAAATGGCTAACATAAATCAGAAGATGCAAGGCAAATCTGCAGGGAAAAAAATCATAGAATTTACATATGAGTTGATATTTTGGAGAAGGGGAGCAGCAGCTTATTAATTCAGTAGTTGGTGTCAGTATCAATTTAAATACAAAGGCGAGACCAACTAGCTCCTAACTCCTAGCATATCTAAATCTCTGCCCACGAGGCACTGTGCACATGGACAAAGGGAATCCTCTACCCCCTAGCACAGGTGAGGACAAGGGTTTTCTCTCCATGTCAGTGCTCTAAGTAGAAATATACACATGCTACATTGAGAATTTGTAACCATGACCAGTATGAATGTTCCCTGAGTATCATGAGTCATCTAAACTGATCGATCAATTTGAAAAGCTTGATCCCTAGTCCAGAGACTTATCAGAAAGAATGTTTTTGAAGGCAAAAGGAGACTTGAATATCCTGTGGAATGTTGCAATCCAAATTTTATGAGCACATAGCCCACCAGTAAGGTAGAAAAGGAAGACAAAACAATAGTATATTTAGAACTCCTAAAACTCTAGATAATATAACGTAACATTTTGGTAGATTATAAAATAAAAATTTTAAAAAGATGAAAAGTATTTTAAAAATCAAAGAAATAAGACACTCTTAAAATTAGGTAGATTAAAAAAATCCATGTTTTTAGAAATTTAAAAAAAATTGATTTAATAAGTGCTTGCCTGGCAAGTCCAAGGGCCTGAGTTCAATCCCCAGTTCTAAAAAAAAATGTTCAAAATTAAATTGACAGATTTAAAGTCAGAACTGAAGAATTTGTGAAAATACTGTTTATTAAAAATTACTCAGATTGAACTACCAAGGAAGCTAGAATAAAAAATCATCAGCATAAAATGTGTGTAATAAAATCATCAAAAAGACATGATAGTGATCCTGAATTATGGGAAATAGTCAAAAAGACAATAGTCTTTTTAATATATAGTCTTTTTAATAGTCTCTTTAAAATATCATAAATCTAAGAAATCCAGAAATCCTCAGATTCACTAAATATTGTACATGCCAACTACAACAATAAACAACTAAATACCTGATAAGCAAATTCTAGAACACCAAAGACAAGTAGACCTTAGATGAAGCCAGAAAGCAAAAGAACAAAAATAATTTTGATTGCAGACTTCTCTACAACTACATGTTAGGCAAGAACAGGATACCGTAAGAATACTAAACTAAAATATTAGAAAACTTAAGAATTTTATATTTAAATAAGAATACTCAAGTATACGGAAATATAGGCATTTTCAGACAAAAATATAGAGGGATTTCTACTTACAGACCTTTGTTCAAATACCAAACTTGAGAAAGGTGAGAGTTAGATCTATAATCTAGAAGGTGCAAAAAAAGAAAAGTAATAAAAAGTCTATCAGCCTGTGAACATCTGAGTAAGTCAAGTTTATTACTGACATCATGAAACAACCCCAACAATAGTGATTGGTAAAGCTATGATAAAATAAAAGGAAAAAATATAACAACATAGAAATGTGGAAGAAAATTAAAGATAAATGATTTGAAGTTTCTTGAAGATGCTTAAAAATGTTTCATTCAAGAAATATTGATTACTTTCACTATGTTGTTGAGATAGAATTTATATAACTTTATAAAACATAAATGATCCTTTAAGCCTACATGCTCAGACATATTTATGCCTGAAAAAAACTAGACATATTAAAATTACTAATATTCATGAGGAAGCTACACATGCCAACTGCAATAAGTTTTTCTAGGGAAAAGAAGAATAAAAGATGGGCTTCATTGGATCTTCAGATTTTTATTTCTGTAAGAAAGAAAAATGCATAAGATCTATTTCCAATAATAACATCTAAACATCTTGATGTCATATAATTTGTTATATGTTTGATATGTTATTGTTAAGAGTTCACTGACACTTGATTTTACATTTTACAAAAGGAAGGAGGGAATGAAATGTATTCACATTGAGAAGTGCAGCGCTATACCTGCCTTTGCTGTTTCTCAGAGGCACCCTGAGCCGGTGCTTTTAAGGGGTCAGAGGGCACAGCTGCGAACTGACTGGCAGTGGGCTGGGGCCACTTTGCCTTCAACAGTGACCATGCAGAGGTCCATCTGTAGCCATTGGGAGAGGTCATAATGAGTTCCACCCATGGGGGTACTAATTAGGACTCTGGTGGCCCTTTTGTAAAAATCCAGTTTTTGTTGTTGTTTTCTTCTTCTGTTTTTTGTTTTTCTTCCCCATGCAGATCAAGATATAAGCAAAACAGAGGCAGTCATCAGGCAAGCTCCTGTGCTCAAGGAGGATTGGGCTACCCCCCATCCTCCTCCCCTCTTGGCAGCATCAGGAAAAGGCTGGCCAGTGCTCAGTGTCAATGAAAGGATACCACAATAGCAGAAACACTTGTGGTGAGATTTTAAGACATGCAGGGAAGAGAAAAAGCATTTTGTTTCAACTCCACCCATTGACCTTTCATTGATGAGGTTTCAGCAAACAGCAACATCCTCAGCACTCTTAGAGGAATGGCTTCATAACCCTGGGGGAAAGACCCTGCTTCCATATATAATTGACGTGACTTTCCTGCCTTTTTTGGGGTATCCATTTCCCCCACATAATCTTCCTATTGTCCACAGTGATTCCTGTTTGGTTTGGCAGGGGTGGCTGCTGGCAGGCTTCCTCTGTGTTGAATGTTCCTCACTTCACTGTCCCGGGCTCACTGAAATAACAGCAAGCTTCTCTAGCTCCCCGAGAAAGGAGCCAAACTCTTTGTCAATTGTGAAACTGGTTTCTGGTTACCAGGAAAACGTAAAGAAATCACAGTGAGGGGGGAAAAAAAAGTCAGCTAAATCCTTTCCAACATTTGAACAAAAAAGATATTTTTAGCACCTTAGATGTTAGTTAGTTCTCCAACTTCCTGCAGTCCTTGAAACCTCTTATTCTTTGCACTGTGTTATTTAAATACACTGTAGATACCCTTAGTAGCCTGAATAGTAGGCTTAGATCCTGCAAGGTGGCCAACAAGGTGAGGACCTTGTTCAGTTTGAAAGTAGAAGTTCCATTTCTACCACATAAACTTGAATTAGAACTATCATAAGGGTCCCGAGGAAATCCTTATTTTGACAGCTAAACAAGTAGATTATTTTTTAGTCAGATTTTGAATCCCTTCGCAGTGTCCAATGCAGTCCCCTATAAAGCCTAGCAAAACTTTTTAACTGACTGGATCAGTGTCCCGCCTTTTAGGGTGGAGGCACAGGTGAACTAGAGGACAGGTTGGGAAGTTTGAACCTGGAAGGATGACTTCCTGATTCAAGTTCCTGTTGTAATATTTTTTAATGTGTGTGAAGTGAGGCTTTATGTTATTTTCTGTAAATATCATCTCCTTGTGAAAAACATTCTAAGCCTAAGGATGCTATATATGAAACCTCTGGGATAAAGCCTTATAAAACCCATAGGGCTTGGATGTGGTGGTGGTGCACACCTGTAATCCCACCCTCAAGAGCCTCAGGCAGGATGATCCCACCAGTTCAAGGCAGCCCAGGTACATAGTGAGCTCAAGTGCAGCCTGAACTGAGACAAAACCAAAACCAAACAAAAAGCTATATGCGTCCATCAATATGATGTAGTCAAAGTGCCTAATGCAGTTTAGGAGGTAAGAAGGAATAGAAATGGTGCATTCTGTCATAGAGGTAGCTGGCATCTTGTCAGAGGGCAGAGCAGGCCGGCCAACGCCCTGCAGTAGGACCCTCTATGGTGCCCACTGACCATGCAGCTGCTCTGCTCTGCTGCCTGCAGGTCTCCATCAATAACTTATGGACCAGTGGACTCTCGGACTTTTGTCTTCTGATCAGCAAGCAAACCCCACTTCTTGAGGCCAACTCTTTGGAGAGTATTCCAAAGTAGAACTTTAAGGTCTCAATCATGGAGTTCCTCCTACTGGCAATAGTTGTCTTCTTCAAAGGATATCCTTCCAGATCCTTCCCCAACACCATCAGCACCTTGATAAGAATTAGTAAAGTCTCCTTTCCTTAAGAACCTTGATTTCCTCCTAGCAGAAAATTGCAAAGAAAATGTGTTTAAAGTTTCAGTATGAATAATGCCTTCCTTCATATATATATATATATATATATACATATATATATATATATATATATATATGTATATATATATATGCATTTGTTCCATGTACAATATGACTGCCTAAAAATGACATTCTAGTTAAGTATAGCCAGAAAGAGAAAGGTAAAGCTCCCTTGAAATCTCCTGTTCCCTAGATTATAAAAGCCTTGTGCAGAAACAAGTCATTTTTCAAGACTTCTCCATGAAGCTTGATTTTAGAGAATTTGTGTTCTTATCCTAGTGTCTAGCCACCTTTGAGGAATACACCTCTCCACCCTGGTCATCAGACAAACCTATGTATGCCCTAATCCAAATGTCTCATTCAAGTTCTTTCTTCAAGTGCTCCTGGGTCCCATGCAAATCTAGAATGGTGCAAACATCTGCTAGTGTGTCACGTAAGATGTCAGAACTACTACAGACTGAATGACTACAAGACCAAGGATGTTCCTAAACTCCTAGCTGTTGTGCCAAGACACTCATTCGAATCCATCCCTCCAAAAATCTTCCATGCAAATAACAGCAGCTAGTAAGCCACCTACTAGCTTTTCTTCTAGTCTTTTTTTTTTTTTCTTCACATCAGAAAGAATTCTGAGCAACAGCAAAATTCAAGTTGGAGGATTAAGATTGAGTCAAATAGGTTTGCTAGAGTTTGGACGTGGAGTGTTCCTCAAAGGTACATATGTAAAATTTTGATGCTCAGGGTGGTGCTATGTGGACCTTTAAAAAGTAGGGCATTGCAGGCTCTGTGTCCAATGACAAGGCTGTCTTCCAGGTGACCATAGAGCTGGGGTCAGATGGGATATCACCAGTCAGGGGTATACAGGCTGCAACCTACACTCACCTCCTCTGTGGAAAGGCGTTTTTTTTTTTCTTGGCTGCTTCTACCTAAAATTGATTCCTGCTTTTATCTTATTTATTTATTGTGGTTTTTAATATGCAATTCTTTTATTCTGTAAAAGGTAACAAAATATACACAACAAAACTTTCCCTTTTTAAAACTAATGTTACAAACCCATATTATCACTTATATATAAATTCTGTACTCTAGCTGATTATTAGTTAGGTGTAAGTACAACAATATATTCTTATAACTGTTTAAGCAAAAACCCATAGTTTATCGGAGTCCTCCTGCATCATCCATCCCAAGTGGGTGTGACTGTGGTAGATTCTGCCAGCTGAGTAGAACATCTAGAGAAAGGAAGTCATTGCACGTGGGACAGGCCTTTAGTTTATATAGGGCTTAATGTTTTACCACTAAAAACATGTACATATACAGAGATGAATCCTTCATAGAAATCAAGAACAAATCAATCAGTGTAAGCCTATTTAAAAGTGTGGCACAGATGTAAGTCACGATGTGTCTTCTTTAATGACTCTGAACCTTGCACACCTGCTAGTGTGAAGTTTGTACTTGGATTCTACAGCCATCGTAATTCCATTAGTCCTGCTCCAAGGATACAACAGGAAGAGATTTGATAATTATAAAACTCAGTCATTTTTGGCATTATGATGGGAAAAAGGTGGCACCCAGCCCAGGGTACTTCCACTGGTACCTGCCCTTTAAAGGACCTGGAACATGGTGAGGGGGTTTCTAGATTTAGAGTACTAAGGAGTGAGTGTGCCCAGGCTGCCCAGACCTTCTGGCAGAGCCCTGCTCCAGACGCCCTATGCACTGCTGTGGTCTCTACGTGGCCTTGAACTCATCAATGTGCTGCTTGGTGTTGCCCTGCAGGATCTGACTTGGGGTCTTGTACTTGTCTTGGCCTTGCCTCATGTTCTCATTGTGGATGATGTTGTGGGTCCTCTTGTTTTTGTCTCTGGCCTGGGACAACTCACTGCTCAGGGTCAGCAGCTACCACTGCACACGCTCATTCTTCTCTGCCTTGGTGATGTGCTTCTCCTCATTGTGGTGGTCCAGGATGCCCTCGCTGGAGAGCTCAGTGCTGTATCCTGTGGGCTCTGCATCCTCCTCCTGCAGATGGTAACTTACAGACTCCTACATGGGCAGCAGCGGGGGTGGCAGGGCCGTCATCACCAGGTGCAGCTCCTCCTTGGTCTTCACCAGGTCGTCCTGGCCTTCTTTGGCCCTGTGCTGCCACTCCTCCACCTTGTCCTTCTTGCATCACAGCACCTCCCCCAGCAAGGCAATCTTGACAGTGTACTCTGCAAGCTCTACAGCCAGCTGCTCCTAGCTCTTTATCTGATCCACCGCCTGTCTCTCTAGCTCCTCCTTAGCCTACAGTGCAGCTGCACAGTTGCGGTCGGCCTCCAGGTGCTCGGCCTTCTCTTGGGCTCGCTTTCTCTCATCCTCCAGCTGGAGGGCTCTGTGGATCTGATCAGAAAGTTCTTTCTCTGCCTTCTTGGTCTTCTGACAGTCCTGCAGCTGTAGCATCAGCCCCTCCTTTTCCTTCAACATCTGGTCCTTCTCCCTCTCAACAGTCTCTTTCCTCTTCTTCTCTGTCTCCAGCTGCTGACACTACAACTGCTCTGATGCTTCTCCCGAGCCTGGGCCTTCATCTGCTGCACCTCAGTGGTGTCTGGCTTCCTACAGTGCATGTACTGAAAGAAAGGAGGCAAAATCCACCTTATCCTGGGAGCTGAGAGACAACTAGGTTTCCACTTTCTTCATTTTCTTAAAATGCTTGAGGTCATCATAGCCATAAAATTTTGTTCTCTACTTTTTCAATACAGTGTATTATGTGTATTTTGCATGTGCTGTACAGGGACCTCTGTTGTTTAGATGAATGTGTTTAATGTGATGTACCTGGCATTAGTGCTTCATGATACAGGCCCCACTGCCCAACAGTTTGTTGCTTCCGAGTTGCACAGTGTGTGTGCCCTGCAGTGTTACTTCACCTTGAGGCTGATGACATGAGAGGCAGCATGTCTGGGAACGGAAAGTTAGTCACCATGGGGCTGTTGATCAGGGGTTGGTAGGTGAGGCCTGGCTTGTCCCTGAAGTGTAAGACACTTAGCCTTTGGGCTAAAAGCCAGCCATGGCAAGCTGAAGGACAGGTGACTGCCAGCTGGGGTACCCTGGCACCCTGCAGTGAGCTCTGGGTTCTTTTCCTTGTATCCTGGGAGTTGGCCAGCAAAGTGTTAACAGAGGGTATGGTTGAGGTATGGTTGAGTGATTTTAGGAGGTCCACCTTCAGCTCACACTCTTCACTGACATGTCGGTTTTTACACTGGAAATGAAGCTCTGGCCAATTCCTGAGAAACCACTTTCAATACAGGTGGGGTATGGTGGAGGTGTGGAGTACAGTGTGTTAGGAAAGCACTTGCAGGTGGTTTGCAGTTGCCAGGAAAACAGAAGGCTCTGCTTTGTGGTTGCACTGTCCCCCTCTGATCTGTTCTGCCAGGCTGGGTTTCCAGGGCAAGTTGCTCATCAGAAAGTGTGGTACAAGGTGGGGTGGGATTACAGCAGACTGAGGGTGCACAGAGGGGTGGGATACAGCTGGGGTCGGGTGCACACCAGGTGGCTGGAAGAGCAGGGAAGGGGCAACCAGGCAGCGCCTCGGAGCACTGTGCCAGCCTGGCTTGGGCTCAGATCAGGGTGCCACTGTACCAGGGCTTTGTGCCAGTAAGGCAAGCAGCCTCCGCCAGCCTGGGCTCAAGCCTCCCCTCAGAGCCTGGCCAACCACAGGCTAGAGGCCATGAGGCGGAAGCACATCCCGCTTCCCGTGTCCACTGTGGGTCTCCACTGGTGCTCGGAAAATGGGGCACAAGGCGGGGGACTGGGCTAGGCTCTGTGGTGTTGGCTTTTCAGTCTGCGCCCATTGCTTGGGCCCCGGCCCGTAAGAGCTGCACGTGGCCTGGCCTTAGGTCGCCCAGCACCGCAGGCCCTATCCCCACAGTGACCTGAGCAATGGCACAGAGGGGACGCTGGCCACCAGCTCCAAGGGCTCCCAGTTCAGCGGCTCGTGGGTGGAGACGCCCGTTTCCTGCGTGGGTGAGGAGGAGGAGGATAACTGACAATGCCGTCCAGCCCCTGGGATGAGCGTGTAGCGAAGAGAAACTTTGTTTTAACTCTGGTTTTTTTGCTTTTTGTTTTTCCTTTTCGCCTTCCTCGAGAAGGTCCACTAAGCTCGGTAAGCAAGGACTGTTCAGCGCGAAGTGCAGCTTGCGTATAAGTGCGCGTGCGTGCGTGTTTGGTGCCAGTGTGGTTGCGCCGAGCCTCTACTTACCTTTTGTTTCTGTTTGTCCTTTAGTTCAGAGTTGGTTTCTGACCCTCAGCAGTGACTGCAGGATGGTCATTCCTCTGTTAAATCACGGGAGGGCCAAAAAACCAAGCAGTTGACAAAACTACGTTTAAAATATGGAGCACCATAAATTTTCTTATGATTTTGCTTTCCTTAAATTATGTTAATGGTGCAAACCCATCATGCTGGTGCACCAACTGAGACAAGCTTTCTTTTTGTTTGTTAGAAGTTTACGGCCCCACTAGAGCAGCTATGGAGTGTGTGGAAGGGTGGTTGTTTATGATAAAATTTGCCTGATTTCTTACAGGCCACATTTGGAAACTTCTTATTATATAGTGGTTTACATACTTATAAGTCTATAATTTAAAGACATGCACTGAAACAAATGTATTTTGTTTTCTAGGCAATCTTCATGTAATTTATTATGAAGTTGAAATTAAACATACAGAATGTTTTAACAATAACAACACAAAAATGTGGGACATTGGAGTTGGGGAGATAGCTTGGGGTCTAAACGAACCAGGCATGGTAGAGCATGCCTATAATCTTGGTGCTGGGAGGCTGAGACAGGAGGATTACTATGAGTCTGAACGGCATAGCGAGACCCTGTACCAAATACATACACACATAAATAAGTAGAAGGCCATCATAGGGTGTCCTTACATCATTGAGGGTGTGCCCATCTGAAAAGGATTATGAATAGCCAGTCTCTCAGACTCTCTGCATCCTTATAAGAGATCTGCTTCTACATGTGCTCCTTTTGTGATGAACCACCTCAGTCTGAGCCCAAGGTAATTGCTTGATAGGACTGCCCAGTCTCAGACTTGAACTGCCAAACTATGATCTAAATAAAACTTTTCTGTTAAAAGTTAATTGTCCCCAATTCTAATGCAAAGCTGACTAATACAAGGCCACTTCTTTTCAAATTATGCTAAAATGGATATATTTTCCCAGACTATGATATGCACTGGGGCTTTGGGTTGCAATGATTAAGAGTGGTTTTGTGCCAAAGCAACAAATAAAGATAAAACTAAAGTCAGTCCTCTGTGTGGACTTCATATCCATGGATTCAACGAACTGTACATCAAAAATATTTGGAAAAAAATGACATCTGTATAAAATATATACAGACATTTTTCTTGTCATCCCCCTCAATATAGCATAAAACATTTTATATGACATTTACATTGTATTAGCTCTTATAAATAATCCAGAGATGAATTAAAGTATTTTGAAAGGTGTGCATAGATTATACTATACTTTTAAATATTTGTAGATTTTGGTATTGGTAGAAACTCCTGGAACCAATTCCTTGCTGATACTAAGAGACAACTACCTATATGATAGATAAAGTAAGTAAAGCTGAAGGAGGGAGAGTCTAAGTTTACTAAAATAGCAACTTTTAAATTGAGATCTGAAACTGTCTTCTCTGCTTGCAATCTTGTCTTTCCATTAGAGTAGGCTGAAACTATAGACTAAGAAAAGAGTATGATTAGTGTCACAGTGAGAGTGTGAACAGTTGTGGGCTCAGGAGAAGGGGAAGCAGATCTTACAGTGTAGTAAGGTGACAGAGAGGAATGGAGAGGTCTAAGGAAACAGGGATAGGGCATGTCCCAGGATAGAGGTGATCTTAAAACTTATACGTCTAACACTATACAAGGATGGCGGAAGTGCAGCTTTTTTCCACAGTTAGAGAAGTACAAAACTCAAACCTTAACATTTCCATGCCAGCTGCAAGACAAATGTAGCTTGACTGGGGATGAATCCTGTTATGTTCTGCTTGCTTTCAAGTTTTCAAAAGACTTATCACCTCAGAGCTCACAGAGCTCAGCTTTGTGTTAGGCAATGATTTATTCTTCCTGCTCACCATAACCTCGACCTCCTTGTTCTGTGATAGCAATCCCAATTAGCTTGCATAAGATGAATTCTGCCTAGCAATGTATGGCAAGACATGTGTAGCCAACTGTACAGTATCCTGCTATGTGCCTTTTGTACTTCCTTCTAAAAACCTATATGAATAACTGTTTTACTCCAAGACAAGGCTGGTGAATTGGGCTTCATTGTCCCTATTATGGTTTGTGTCTAGGTGTCCCCCCAAAGCCTCATGCAGTCTTGGGGCAGCTTCTTGAGTT
>NDGM011199197.1:0-10287 GCA_002564305.1 Octomys mimax
ATTATTATTATTATTATTATTATTATTATTATTATTTTGGCAGGACCAGGGATTGAACTCAGGACCTTTCACTTGCCAGGCAAGCACTTATTCTACTGAGCTATCTCCTAGGCACCCTTTTTGTTGTTATCTTGTTCTGTTTTTTAAGATTTTTTTTTGAGGGCTAGCCTGATAAGCTCAGTGGACTAAAGTGTCTGCTTAGGCAGAGTGCAGTGGCCGGGGTTTCATCTATGGTGTGTCATGCTGGCCTCACCCCTGGGGTGCACTGCAATGGAGATTGAGACGAGGTGTGGTGGCGCACACCTGTAATCCCAGCACTTGGGAGGCTGGCAAGGCTTTCTTTCCCTCAGCTGCTTCTAGCCTTTACCAGCAACCATGTACTGGCTTAGAAAGTAATGAAGGAGAACTTATCCTGAACCCTGCTCTGCGTCAGCACCTCTGGATTATATCCATTCCTAGGTGGAAGATTCCTTCCAAAGGATGAAACTGTTGAGAAGACACAGATAAGACAGAACACTGTGGAAACTCATTAAATGCCAACAAAAACAATGTCAAATACATGTACCTATTTGTAAAAACTTGAAGGAAAAAGAATAAAAGTGACAGAACAGCTGAAACACGGAGGACAAATGCAAGCAAGCAGCAGCAGATTAACAGTGGCCTCCGGTGTTGGTTCCACATGCCAGGTTCTTCAAGCTGCTCTTCAAGATAATTTAGAAGAAACCCAAGGATGTGTGTGTTATTATGTATATGTCCCTGGGATGAGGTCTCTTTCCTGGAGTGACTGTGGAATCAGAATTTTTCCTCCCAAAACAACTTTAGATCATTCTCAGCTGTGATTCTAGGGAGACAAGAAAGGCCCCTAGGGGCTGAGGCTGGGCTGTGGGAGGGAGAGAGGGAGAAGTGAGCGTGAGGTGAGCACTTCATGGGGAGGGGAGCAGAGCAGAAGCCCAGGAGGGCAGGAGGCAGAATGAGTCCAGGAAAAACAGAAGACCCAGCCCAGACTGTGAGTTGAGCAAGAAATGAATTTTTAGGGTTTTTTTGTTTTTGTTTTGGTGGAACCAGGGATTGAACTCAGGTCCTTGCTTTTGTAGGGAAGTGCTTATTCCACTGAACCATCTCCCTGGCCCCTAATTTTTTTAAAGAATACAAAATAGAGGGTCAGCCAAATAGCTCAGCAGATTAAAGCACCTGTTTGGGCAGACGCGGGGGCTATGAGTTGGATCCCTGGGACTCCTGTGCTGGCCCCACCCATAAGGCACGCTGAGACTGCAATTGAGACTGGCCGTGCTGTTGTGTGCCTCCAAAAACTGACAGAGTACTGGGCAGCACCATTTGCTTGGATTTTCTTTTTGTATGTTTTATTCTGACCGTCCCATGCTTAAACTTTCATTTACTAAGTTCAACTGCTTTTCAGTTCTTCTTCAAGGAAATTAAACTCAGGTTAACTTGATTGCAGTACTGGGTATTCTAAAATGTTCTCTTGCTTAGAGATTCTACCTTTAAGAGGTCATAACTTAGTTATATGCAAAGAGATATTCATCCAATAACAAAAACAAACCAAAACACAAAACATAAAGTTATGAGAGATATCCAGGGTGGAGACACATTTCTAGGAAAATAAACCTGGGCATCATCAGCATTTGTATCACATTTAAAACCAAGAGATTGAGTGCAGAGGGCCGGGGAGATAGCTCAGTAGATAAGGGTCTGCCTGGCAAAGCACAAGGTCCTGAGTTCAATGCCTGGTGCCAAAGAAAGAAAGAAAAAAAAAAGAAGAAGAAAAAGAAATTGAGTGCAGAAAGGAGAAGAAAGAGGGTGAAAAACCCTACAAGTACCCAAGTTTAGAAGTCAGGGAATAAGAAAAACTCCAGTAGAGAGCCCAAGGTGTTGTCGCAGATGTGAAGACAATCAGGAGAGTGTGATGCCTGCAGTGAGCTACTGTGACAACTTATTGGCTGTGACAATTTGCTAAAAAGATGACCACCACGATTTTCCATAGGGAGCTTGGCTGCGGGCGCCTGTGAAATAGTGTTGGAGAGAGTCTGACCTGTGTAGAATTAACTGGGAGTCGTGGGGAAAACCTGGAAACAGCATGTAAGGAGGCTACACGCGTGCTCACACAACGCATGGACGCCATCCGGGAGGGAAGGTGCTGGAGTCAGGCCCCCCGCAGGCTCCCTGTGAGGAGGTACCATGCACAGGCAGCGGCAATGGTTAGAAAAGAAAAAGGGTGTAGACAAGAAAGATTTCATGTTCTTCCCTCATACAACTATTTTCTAAGTATTTTACTTTCAAGAGTGTTTACTATTTACATAATAAAATATTTTATTAAAAATACCACATTTGTATTGTCTTGATTACTGAATCATATCCATTATGTATAGATTTTATTGGCTTCCTCCTCCAATGAAATATTTTTCCTCTTATTTCCAGGGGTTTAGGGAAGTATCACTTCAAGTTCAAGAGTCACATTACCCACATCAAGGACTCCTTTTTGTTTTTTCATTTATGTTTTTGGTACAGGGTCTCACTATGCAGCTCCAACTCATGGTGATCCTTCTGTTTTCAGCCTCCCCAGTGCTGGGATTACAGGCCGGTACCACCATGCTTGGACTCAGTTGCTGCTCACTGTGCCCAAGGGCAGGGCCAGTGTGGCATGCGGGACCAGGGATTGAACCCTGGTCCCTGCACTTGCCAAAGCAGGTGCTTAGTCCACTGAGATATCTTGATGGTCCACATTACCCACATCAAACCTTCAATAGTACCTAGCATTTTCCCCTAAAAGGAGTTCTAATGTATTCATGTTATTAATTACACACTTAAAACTTTGAAATTTTTCAATGTGCCTAAAATGACCAGAGACAGCTTAGTCTTAACATGTTTGCTGCGATGATTGAAGGAGTCAATCTCAACAACTTCCTATTTATATAATGGCAATGTGGCTAATATTTTTCCCATAGTCATTACAGAATATTAAATGTTTTGTTGTTCAGGTCCTATCCAAGAGTAATCATAATAGACTCTCTGGCAGTGAGATTCAGGTATGGATACTACATATTTTCATACAAATCCCCAATTCTCATGAGCCTGCAGGCTTGGTAACCACTAAAGTAGAAATTCATAATTCACACATGGGCTGCATGGCTTTATTTTTCTAGTAGCAGAGAGTTTACTGCCTGTTAGCACATACAGGCAAATGGAGGAAAGATGCTTTGAGACAACAGGAGCTGGAAACTGCATTCATGCCTGTCTTAGAAGTCCATAAGTGTTTTCCACACCATCTGTGATTCATTCTTCTAAGGCCAAAGATTGCCTACGATGGGTCTACTTGGCCTTTGGGGAATGAAGTTGCAAGATGCTACAGTATTGGTCACCCCCACAGAGACTTGGATGGGACACTGTGGAGAGATCACAGCCACCGTAGGTAGCTTAGTGTTGACACCCCTTCTGTGTTTTCCTGTCATGGAACTTGCTCCCATATTCTCTCTGATTCTTCTTTATTCACTCATTTACTAGGTCATTATGATAGACAAAGTCTATTAGTTGTGTTTCTCTCTAAATCAGATCATCTATATTAGATCCTCTGCATGGCAGCATACATATTGGTACTGGGAATCAAACCCAGGGCCTCACACTTGCTAGGCAGGCACTGCACCACTGAGCTACATCCTCAGCCCAACATACACATTTCTAGGAACCTACATTTTTCAAGTGCAGGCTTTGTGCTCAGGACTAAGACAGGAGCATCTGCTAGCGAGTCTAAATTTTAGAGTTCTCCCCAGACCGACTAAATTCTCATTTGATTTGGATGTGCATTAAATTTTGCCTCCCCTGGAAAAAAATTAGGTAAAGGTATATTAGGATGTGTGTGTGTGTGTGTGTGTGCGCGTGCGTGTGTGTGTGTGTGTGTGAATTCAACTGCAGTGGAGATATAGGTGGACTTAGATGCACTCTTATCTCCTACATCTAATCTAAAATTTGAACCAAGCACAGAGCTGTGCTATGACAACTGTCCATTTTGTGTGCTGTCGTGAAACTCTAGAATGGTTTGTGTAGAACTGCTGCTACATTGTGCCAACCGGAACTGCTGCTTGTGGCACTTAGATTTGATCTCAGCCCATCACATTGTCCTTCCTAGTGCTAGGGCTTAGCAGTTGGCATATCTAGCAGAGGGGCAGGAGGCTGTGCGTGTGTTTGCAAAAACAAATCAAAATTTTACTAAAGTCTGGCATTTCCTGAAAGTCTGGCTGTCTAAGTAGGAGAGCCATGTCTTGAATTGGTTTCTACCAAACACTTTAGTAATAGGTAAATGTGTAGCCAACATGAGCTATTCTCTCTCTCTCTCTCTCTCTCTCTCTCTCTCTAATCCACAAGTTGGGGCTAGGGAGATAGCTCAGCAGCCTAAGCACCTGCCTGGCAGCATAAAAACCTACATTCAATCACCAGTACCACATGCCATGCCGGACTCTGATGCGCCCTGTGGGCCACTGAAAACTGGGCATAGTGGTGCATGCCTGTAATTCCAGGGCTGGGGAGGCTGAGACAGGTCATTACAAGTCCAAACTATGTAGTAAGACCCTGTACCAATGAATGAATAAATAAATAAATAAAAGATCTTTGAAAAAGAAAGAAAATGTTTTTAAAAAGATATTTAAAAAAGATAAATCCACAGGCCTGCCATGTAAGCCCCACCCCTGGGGTGTGCTGAAGCGTGATTGAGACTGGGCGTGGCGGAGTGCGGCTTAGCACCTGGGAGGCTGTAAACAGGAGAATCACTATGAGTCTGATCTAGTAGTGAGACCCTGAATACCCTGTAGACCCTTCTGTAAAATACAGAAAAAGAAAAGAAAAAATAAATCCACAAGTTAATCCTATAAAAATATCTCAGAAATCAGCTCATCTCATAACGCCCAGGCTAGGTGTCACTGCCCTGTCCCATTGCTCTGCCTTCTGTGGCTGGTGTGTGTGCACATGAAGCATGTCTGGAAGAGCCCAACTGTCCCCCTCAGCTGTTTTTTGTGTCATCCAATTAGTTGCACGTGCAGAACTGGTTTTCATGTAATTGTTCCCACTGAGAAGTAATTGCACCCCGAAGTTGCTGGTTATACCACGGCAGGGGCAATTAGCAACAAAAATGCAAATAATAGAGGCTCCCAAATTGTAGTCTTCAAAAGATCACACTTGGAATCATCTCCTTCACCCAGAAGAAGCTGGCTAAAGACTTGGTCTGCTCTTCTTCCTGTGGAAAGTGTATTTGTAATTTGAAATCAATATTGTAGTCTCAGGACCTGCCCTGACGTTCTACACTTGCAGAGACCTCTTGGAAATGGTATATTTTTCCAGGATCAACCAGACATAAAAAACAGATTCCAAACATCAGTCAGCTCATTTATAAAATAGAAAATGGAATAACTTAGAGTCAAAATTTTGTTTTGAGGGAAAAACAATTTAATAAATGTATTCTTATAATGATGATTTGTGGATCTTCCCACATCCAACCTAAGGGAAAACAGGGTCATAGAATTATTAATAAAGTACTTATTATGTGATTCGGCCTCTAGTCACAGACTTAAAAGAGCTGTAGCTACACACCTTTCTCCCTTTTCTCCTCTCAGCCAAATAATTCCCAGAGCCAAGCAGAGTTCAGCCCTCTGGGGCACAATCAAACCCATATCCATGGTTTGGCACACATTGCCTGTGACTTTCTCCTACCCTTCCTTAGTTGGAAGCTTTGGGCTGTGCCTGGTGACTCTGGTGTTCTGCTCCTTTGGACAGTAGCACTGGGCTCACAGATTGCCTTTGTGTTACACTTTGTAACATGGATCACAAATGAATGGTCTGTCCTTTGGCTTTGAACTCTACCTCCACTTTAGGCAGACACCTGGCAGGAGATAGTGCAGGACCAAGCCACGCATGTGGGCAGCCGGTCCAGAGATAACGGGAGCCCTGCACTTTCTATCACAATCAGAACCACCCCCTGACCACAGCTATGCACATGTAACCATTCTTTCTTCATTTACATAATGAAGGGTACATAAGTTTCCTCACGCAAGCTTATTGTACCCTTGTGCAAACAGATCTCCAAATGCACTTGTTTTATTGGTCCTCAGAGGTACAGAGGTACCTGGACATGTCAGAATGTTGCTGGCAAGGTAGCGTAAGTTATCATTGAGACCTCAGCTGCAATGGCACCGGTTGCCAGAGACACATTGTTCTAAGGAAGAAAAGCAAGGTAAAGCTGTACAATAATATATAGTAAAGTGCTTTTACAGCAAAGAAATAGTGATTGTCTATCGATTAGCAACTCAAAGGGAACAATGCCACCAATAGGATGCAGAAAATTAGTTCTGGTGGTGTGTGCATTGCTTAAGATTCCTGTATTAGCAAAGTCTCATTCTTGGGGAATAAATCTGTTACACTAATCAATGCCTTACAGCCAGAAGAATATGGAAGAAATAAAAAAAATATATAACACACTTCTCATTACAAGCAATACCACACTTTAGTTTTGCTTGCAGAGCAAACATGGAACTTGCATTGCTTTGGAATGAAATGTAGAGGTGGGAGGCAAACTCATTTGTTGACAAGAAACAATTTAGAAAAAACATTGAGCCCACTGTGGGCACAGTGTATTTAAAAACCAAAGGTTGGCCCAGCAGTAGAGATCTCACAGCCACTGCTCTAGGTGTGAGCTCTCAGCGGATTTAATAATAGCTTCCCCCACACAGTGCTGGGAAAGAAATGTCGACTTCCATTTGCTCCTGCTGTTTGCAGCATCTGGGAAGCTGCCCCATCATCCTGCCAAGGTACTGCTCCCCCCTGTCTGGCTGTAGGCAGTCCCTTTCTAGAAGATTTACTTAGATTAAAGAAGAAAGCAGTCAAGAATGACTAAGGGTGAGGGGCTATGGAATGTTTTCGCTGAGACTGAAAGGAAGTACAAAAATAGAATTGTGCAAGTGTGTTTGAGAGGCAGCTCAGACACAGTGACACAGGTGGAAATGTGGGGGAGTCAACTATTGGGTTTAGGTAATCAGAGAAGGCAAGATCTATCTGAGCTCTCATAAATTCCTGAAGGAGAAGTGGATGCCCATTGTCCCATGCCTAACAGAACCCCTATGACTGTCTGTGGAAGGAATTCTCAGTTCAGGGTACAGCCAGGCTCTGTTCTCCAGCTTTGATGATCTGCCTGAGCATGGAAGGTTTTGACCTTGGTAATTCTGGGCCAGTGTCTGTACAGAGGAAAGTGCACACTGCAGGCTGTTCATGTGATGCAGGGAAATTGCTCCCTCCCTCTGCTTGTGAGGCCAGGGTTAAGCATAAGTGGCTTCATTGCTCTCTTAGGCTTTAAATTTAAATGTTTTGGGGAAAGCATTACAAAAAAATTAAATTAAAATATAAATGATTGACACTCAAGTCTAAATTGGAAAGAGATGGTGGGAGGGAAATAGCCAGGCAAAACTGTCGTCTGGTAGAACCTCTGGGAGGCCTGACACGGCAGCCTGGGTGTGGAGTGGTGGTTTCTGAATGGCACGGACAAAGTGAGTTCTGTGTCAACAGAGGGAGAGACAGCAGGGCTTCAGGATTCCGCAGAATCCTGACTGATATTTTGAGGGTTTCACCTGACTGATATCTTTCTCCCCATTGTCAGAGAACAGTGTGCTCCTGGCTTCTCATTCTCTGTGTGATCCTGGAAAGCCTAGGTTCACCCATGACATGGCCAGCCCTGTGTGTCCTAGTGGACCAACCAGAAGCTCCACAGCGCAGGAGTACTGGCCTTTCGTAGGCACAACGTATACAGATACTAGGTGGGAGACAGTATCTATTTCATGTTTAGATTTCTAGTTGTAGTATGTGTGAGCCTGGAGCTGCTGGGTGCAAATTTCCTCACCAGTGTGGAAGAAGTTGCTAATAAAACAAAGCCCTCACACAAGGAAAGCAGAGGCAAGGGGGGAAAGGGAAAGCAGAGGCAAGGGAGGAAAGGGAAACATTCAAAGCTCCATGGCATCACAAAGGAGGTGAATTTAGCCACACCCTCAGGGAAAGCACCCATAGTTGCAAGAGCCTCCTTTGAACCACTCTTGGCTTGAGGAATCTGAAGTGGATTTCTGTCATTTGAGATCAAAAGTAAAAGGACTTAGTGAAAAGGTGAAACCAGAGGATCTCAGTAAGAGTGCATATGCCTGTTTAGACTCTGAGTCTTTCAAAAGATCTATAGAGAAAAACAAAAGCCTTTTGTGTTCCTTTGAATGTGACTTTACTATGGAATGGAAATATGTCTGTCTTGACTTTACCTGGGCAAGTTATTTAATCATTTAGTGTTCACTTGTAATAAAAGAACAAAGGCGCACTTGCTTCAGATATGCTAGTGCCTGTTAATGGCACAGGGACCATTCTAAGGGCTCTGTGGGCACACTGCATAGTATGTGCTCTCGCTGTACCTACTCTTTAATTTATTCCTTACATCTTTCTCTCTTCTTTTCCTTCATATACCCCACATCTGGATAAAAATCATAGAAGTATTATAGACAACTAAGGTAGAAATATTATAGGCAGTCAGACAGGTCTAGTCCCTCAAGAGTCAATACAGAAGGTAAAAACACATTACAGCCGTGACCAGAGGCATATCTACTAGAGGCCAGGCCTCAATTTAAAGATAGAATGACCTAGGCCTGCATACTTCCCCAAGGAGAAAAGTGAGACCCAGTCTAATAAAGTCTAGATAGACATCAGTCACCTCGGAGGGTGACTGAGGCCCTCACCCCCTCAGAACTGGAGAGTTCTCTGTTCTTTCCATGTGTACTTGCTGCATGACTTGTTTCCCCATTGGATCAGTATTACCTAAGTGGTTATACTTGTTACCCTATCGGTTGATCATAGCTTTAGCCCACACCGTGCGCACCTTGAGATTTTGCTCTATAAAACTTCATCCAGAAAGTGGACTTGTTGGCAACTCTGTCTGGATGCCTCCTGTCTCACAGTAGCTGTAGCTTTCTCTCAGTAATTGTTTTCTACTTGGATCCTCCATTGTTCTTTAGAATTCATTCTTCAATTTTTTTATTATTCATTCTTCCACAATACTTCTATTATTTTTATCCATTCTTCAATTTTCAATTCATTCTTCATTTTACAAATTTGGTGTATCTGGCATCTAACAGATTAGGAGTTATATTTCCCTCACATTATTTGGAGGTCCTATATCAAAAGCATTAGTCCAGTTAAAGCATAACTTGCCTTGAAGGGAAATAGCCACTGTTAAAGGCAGATGCTGAGTTGGTAAATGGAGAAGGAAGAGATTCTGGTAAGAACACTAAAACAATTCTTATCAACAATGTATTACACAAAGAAGAATCATTTTCTTCATATTGGCATTAATGTCTTCTTGTCTAGTGAAAATTCAATGCCTGCACAAATTCCTGGCATAAGATTGTAGAGACAATTTGCAAGGCTATTGACAATTCATTCAACCAAATAATTCATATTCATGATATGGATAGTTAACAGAGTGACCCCAAAATGATATAAAATACCAGATAATTAAAAATCTTAGGTATGTAAATCAGTTGTATATTATTTAGCTTGGAGGTAAAGAGGTTTTTGTTACAGAATATTTGAGATAAAAAATGAACAGACACCTTTTTATTCATGGCCCCTGCCAATGGCATTGAGGAATGTAGTGTTCTCATGTTCATATATTTTTGTAAGTTTTCCAAAATTTAAAATACATATATATATATATATATATATATATGGACATTACTATGGTATAAGTTCCAAGTCCCCTGAAAAATACTCCTTCCAGTCAAAGGTCTTGGCTGTATTAATGTGAGTTTTGCAGTACATCAATTAGAAAAACAATTAAATAAAACTTAACCTTAAATAGCATTAAGAAAATATAAGAGGAAGAGACACTTCTTAATTCATTTTATTTTTTATTTTAAAGAGAGAAAAATAAAAGACAAATTTTCAAAACAAGATATAGAGTAACAATGCATTGCATATTGTTATCTTCAAAATAGTTACTCAGATTATATAAGATATGGGTATGAAAAATTGATCAAACAACATAAGCACAAACCTTTCTTTTCAATGAAGTAAGAGAAATTAGAAGTATAAGCATCTTAACTGATACATATATAGTTCCCCCTTTTCCCTTCTTTCTCTTTGTGTTAGGTGATACATTGTGTCAACTTGGCTGAATCAGCTCAAGCAGCTCTCAGCATCGGGGCCTCGCCCTGCACGTGGGCAGGGCCCAGGAATTGAGAAAGGCAGGAAGCTGCCCTGCCT
>NDGM011199201.1:0-10456 GCA_002564305.1 Octomys mimax
GGCCCCAAGAAGGTGACCTTCTAACCTGCGGTGATCCTTCCTTGCTGGCCTGGCCCTAGGGTCCAGGTCTGCTGTTTATCCAGAGCCTGTTGGAATAGTTTGTCTCAGGAAAGGCATTGATATGCTGGGAACAGCATGCCGGTCATGAGGAACAAGGACCAGGGCTTGGGCTTGGGACGCACTTCCCCTCCTGGGCCGCCCTGCTTTCCAGGCATGGGATTCCTTCTGTTCTTTTTTTTTTTCCAGGTACTTCATTTATTCTAGATTTTCCATATTACCTACATCACAAAGCAGGGATAAGTGAATAAGGTAGAAAAATGAAAAAGCAAGGCAGTATGAAGTGGAAATATTGTGATGGATGGACCATTAGGATGCAGGGGTTGAACAGGCAGCAAGAGCCACACGGGAGGTGATACTCCTCTGTGGCCAGACCCCTTGTGCCCTGAACCCTGCTCAGCGCTGTGCCTCCACTCAGCACATTGCCATGCCTGCTTTGTACCAGCCTGGCTCCTAATTACACATCTTGAACTTACAAGACGCATTTCTACAGTGGGAAGTGATATCTGCTGGGTCCTATCGGTCGAAGCTCCAGCACTTCCTCACCCCAATACTACTAGGTTTCTCTGAATTGCAGCTGAAACCGGATGCAGTATTTGCACAAGCAGCCACAGAGATGTGGTAAATCTAGCCCTCCAGTCGTCATTTCCTGGGGGCTTGGAGACCAGGCGGAGTGCCAGGCCCCTAGCCAACTCCTCCCAGCTGATCTCTGCCAAGGAAGCAAGTGTCTCTGCGGTGGCTGTGGGAGATGGTGGGCCCTCAGTCACCCTTGATCTGGGCCCAGATGCCCTGAAACACCAAACTTTCCTGGGGTCCCTGAAGCAAATGTTCTTTAAGAGCCCAGGGTCAGGTGGTCTTGGGGTCAGAAGGCAGGTTTTAGGGGAAGAGGCATGCAGTGTGGGGGTAGGGAACAGCCAGTGTGGAAGGAAGAGGCTGTGCGGGGGTCCACCCCCACCAGAGGAGGATCCAGGAAGAAGCCTCTGAAATTGTTTAGAACAAGCTCACTGAGCTTGTTCTATGGGGGACAGCTCATGGTTCACTTGTCCTCAGATCTGTAAAGACCCCAGAAGGACCTCAGTTATACAGCTCTACCAACCACCACTTGTTCCCATACTGGCAGCCCCAGCCAGCCTCCAGGTGGCCCTTCCCCCCACCAGCCTCACAGACACCGTCCTCTACTCAGAGCAGGTGTTCTAGGTAGGGCTCAAGGAGGGGCAGGGAACCCACTTTGCTCATGGGGCTCTAACCCCACAAGCCCGGTGTGCTGTGTGAAAGCCCCCCAGACACAGCATTGCTGGTTCTCCAAAGAGAACACAGAATGCTACCTCAGAAAGGGAGGCCAAGTGATGTCCTCGCCATCCAAGAACAGAGAACCCTACAGCTGTGAGCCCCAAGGTTGCAATTCTTAGTCATCATAATCCAAGGAAAGGCTAGGTGGGAGTGGGGAGGAGCAGCCCTCAGCACACACCCTGTCAGGACGGGCTCACGAGGTGTACTGATCTGATTCAGCATCTTGTAGGGGGGTGACTACAAACAGATGCTGCCATGGGGCTGCAGCGTCCTGGTTCCTATTCTGGCGTGACCAAGTGGCTTCTCCCAGGCCACTGGAGGGGTACATGTCCTCGCGTTATGTGCCCGGTGGACTCCAGCCTCGGAACCAGGAAATACAGCTCCATCTGGGCTGCTGTACACTCAGTAAGCAGTATTGGCCAACCTTTTAGAGCTTTCAGCAATACAAGCAGCCTGCTGTGGCGGACGTGCCATAGTTTTGCCGTCACTGCCCCAGTGCCTTGGTCAACTCCTGGGACAGGCTTCAGCTGCAGAGGCACTCCCAGGAATTGGTTGTAGATGGGCAAGCCAGGGCCTGCATTTAGGGCATAGCCACCTTGCTTCTGGGGACCAGAGACCTGAGATCCGCTTGTGTGACTCTCTCCTTGGCATGGCACATGCATGCCTACTGGCATCTCCAGTAGGAGGTGGGGTGCTATCAGGCCCAACCCACAGGGTCCAGAAGGCAGGAGCTGGACCAATGAGGAGCACATCTTCCTGCACCAAGAGCCATGACCCACCAGCACACCTGGCCATGCCCCCGCCTCGACCATCCTCAAGGCCACCACCACAGCCCCCTCCACTGGCCAGCACACATGCATCCCACACATGTGCACAATATAGCACTACATGGGTGCACAGTGCCATACACAATCATGTATCTGCAGCCATACAGTGTCACATACGGTATCACATGGATAGCCATAGTGTCACACATAGGCGCACAGTGCCACATGTAAATGAAAACACACAAGCACACAACAGCCTCTGCTTCCTTCCAAGCCTGTTTGTGCCAGGGGCCAGTCTTTCTGCCTCTGTAAGGATCCAAGCACCTCATATAGATGAATTTGTGTGTGACACATACATGAGTTTGTGCATGCATATACACGCGTAGGCATGCTGGGAATCCCTGAAGCAGAACAGCCGGCCTGCTGCTATCACCACCCTAGGGAGTGAGAGGAGGGCCGGATCATCCATAGCTCCCAGGCTTAGCCTGGGGAGGGCAGCTGGCGATGATGTGAATCTGCCTGGGCCTGTGATTCGACTTCCTTGGCCAGGCCCTTCCCAGGTATTTCCTGTTTCATAGTAGTGGATGTGACCGAGTAAGAGCCCCCAGCTTGAAGGGATCTCTGCAGTGTTTTAGCAGATTGTCCTGTCCCTGACATTGGAACCCACCGGTGCCAGGTGCAAGGAGCTGTCCCTCTGACTGACCACCTTGGCTGGGACTCTGGAAGGCTCCAAACAAGGCACGAGGCCGCCCCAGCCAGCTTCCCAGAGGTGACAGAGCCAGTCACCAGGACACCACCTTCCTGACTCCTCTGAGGTGACTCACAGTGTGGACGGCAGGAGACGTACAATGCGTCTTCTGACTCAGGGAGGAAGTGGGCTCACTGACCCTCTGGAGGAAGCTCTGAAATCTTGATGTAAGTCTGTGGCTTCTGACGCTACTTCCTGAGACCCTGCAGGGGCTCAGCCCGGGAGCACACAGCAAAGCGGACCCCACAGGGGAGGGCAGCTGACACGAGGCAGGTGTGTGAGTGTGGGGTTCAGTCCATCCTACCAGGATCTGCCCCAGTGGCACATATGGATGTGCAAAGCAACATGGCTGAGTGCAGAAGCCAGCAGGCCACAGCCCCAGAGCCCACCCCAGCGCTGGGAGCCTTCTGGCCACATCCACGCTCCCGAGCTGGGAGGGCCCATCGTGCACGCAAGGCAGCAGCAGCTAGGTTCCAGGCCCAAGGAGAATCAGGCTTGCAGCAGCCAGCCAAGCCCAGGCCCAGCTGTGCCTCAGTTTTGCCCCCAAACGTCCAGGGCAAGCTGGTGACTGTGAGGTAGGGCGGGGCACCCTGCTGGTCCTTCTCTGCCCTCACATCCTTTCAGCAGAGCAGCTCAGCACGCACAGGCAGACATAACTCACCTGGGGCTCATGTCAGGAGCATCTTCTTCGGATTCTAGGGTGGCTGTCATTCCAGAGCCACATGGATGACCACAGTGGTCCAGCCTACACTAAGTAGTGTGGCCCCAAGTCCCAGGACTGCACACATGAGGCCTCAAGTGCTCACAAATGCAGCCGATGACCCATCCAGGGTGGGAGAAACGTTCAATCTCTATTTAAACTGATTTCCATGGTAGCATGACTCTGCAGTAACAGTCAGCAGGAACCTCTGTGACAAGTACCTCCAGAGCACCCCAACCCCCACTGTGCTCCCTCTAAACCTCTGGACAGGATAGTGCAGGATGGTGTGGAAGAAGCCCTGGCTGGTGGAGGCTCCAGGCAGGTTCAAGATTGGGGTCTGGCCGACTTGAGGTGGGCACCCCCTGGGGGCCCCTGGCCCTCCTCAGGCCCAGGTCTCATCAGCTCCTCAATCCGCCGGTCCTTCAGCTGTACCAGGTTCTCCAGCCTCACCACCTTCATCTGCAAAACCTTCAAAAGAACATACAGGCTTGAAGAACTTCTGCTCAGCAGACCAAGCAAGAGGTGCCTGTGAGCATGCAGGCAGTGTGTCACTGTTCCTGCGTCTATAGCCTGCATACATGCCCATGTCCTGACCACTTCCTTGGGCTCCCTCACTCAGTGCCAAATGAGAAAGGGCAGGTGGCTGAGGCCATGCGGGGAATGCCCTCCCCACTGTGTGACCAGCCCATATGTTCCAGGTTGCGGCCTACCACCATGTAATTCCCCCAGGAATCCTCCTGGTGTCTCTTTGACTCCAGTGTGTAGCTCATTAACACTTAGGCAAATGGCACTCGATCATTTCAACCCTTAAATGGCAGGTTGAGCTTTTCCTCTCTGGATCTTATGAAATGAAATCGTTATGATTCACTCAGAGCACGTGGGCTGGACCCAGAGCTGGGACAGCAAGGGGCCATGGATGACCTGCAGAGCCAAGCAACTTCATTTCTTCTTGTAGTTTCCTCTTTGCTGCCATTTGGCAAATTCCAAGCCACCAATGATATCACTTTCCTGCACTCCAAAGATGACAACTCATCAAGATTATGATGCTCATTCAGCACTTCCTGCAGGCCCTTTGACTGCGAGGTCCACCCAGCATGCACTGCCTGCTACCTCGCACTGTCAAGGCAGTGGAGAGGTAAGAGTTGGTAAAGGGTTTCCTGCCTGCAAGAACCTCAGGGCCCTGGGGGGGGGGGCGGGGCAGAGCAGAGTGGAGGTGTATGTCATGTAAAATGAGGGGTGCTTCACAAACCCAGGTTTATTCCACAGAACCAGGTGTGCCCCATGTGAATGCTCCTGAGAGCCCAATGGTGCGTCCCAAGACCAAGGACTACGGTTACACAACTTCCCCACAATGCCTGTGGAGATGGGGAAGGGGCAGGCAGGAGGCTCTCCAGGAAGCCCCTCCAACCCACCCACCTCCCAGGTGCCTGCCCAGCAAGAGAGTACCCTCTGCCCCTGGACCTAGGCCCAGGCCACACTGCCAGCACGCACAGCTGTGCCTGTGTCTTGTCTGCAGCCCTGACATGCAGACCTAAGACTGACAATCCAGTTAAGACATTGAATATGAAGTGGAGGACAACATACCTTTTTATTTGTAAATATTTAAACTATATGAAAAAAACTATATGTTTGCTCCAACCCATGCTTCCTTTTTCCCATCCTCAAATGCATTGTGGGGAGGTTGCTTAGCCAGTCCTGGGCCTTGGGGAGCACTGCGCAGCCCAGGGCTCTTCAGGAGCACTGATATGGGGCACTGCTGGTTGGGTCTGGTACCCACCACCAAACCCCAGGTTGGAACCAGCACCGCAGGAATTCAGCTGACAGCTGGACTATAGCTGGGAGAGAGGGCAGGAGAAAGCAGAAACAAGAGTGGTTTCTTGTGTCCCTGGTTCTGTAGACCACTGTGTATCCAAGCAGGAGGGATACCAGACGGGCCATACCTGGACTGTCTGCTGCAGAATGACTAGTGCCTGCTCCTTGTCTTCCAGCAGCTGCTGGACGCTGGCTAGGCGCTCCCAGGCCTCATTCATTGGGTCTCCACTGAAAGAGAGACACCAGCCTTCAGTGTATCAGGTGGGGAATAGGGACTATGGGTGAAGGAGGAGTTGAGAGATGGCCCACCGTCCACAGGCAGAGCAGTCTGTCTTCTTCAGAGCTCTCTGGTTCTGAAGAGTCTTCACAGTGGAGGGAGCTGGTGAACCTGGTAGGCCTGCTTGACAAATGGACACCATCAGCGCAGGGTCTCTGCTTCTGAGATGCACAAGAGGGTTGGGGGTGGGGGTGGCCTGCATAGGTGGAGCAAACTCAAATGTCACCATATACCTGTTTAGTCCCAGCTAGATTCCCTTTAGCACAGCCCTGGATGCTCTGAATAGTGTCTCCATTTGGAGACACAGGGGCCCAGTGGGACACTGCCATCTGGCTGCTGCTGGTGCAGCCAGGGAGACCATCTGCCTTCCCCAGGGACTGGCTGGCCACGGGATCTTACGTGCACTTGAGCACACTCGCCACCCTTTGCAAGTGCGTGAACCCACAGGCATCCCATGTGCAGTCATGTGGTGATGCGGTGATTCCCCTCGCAGATGGCCCAAAAGGATTCTGACAGGCAGAACTGGTCTACACTGGGGGTTTGGATCCTACCCGTGTGCATGTGGGCGGGCAGCTCCACCCACGCTTGGTCAACATTCCCACTGGAGAGTCCTGGATCCTGTGAATTTGAAAGGTTGGCAAGCAAGGCTAAGGGGAGTAAACATGCCTGTCTGTAGTTCCCAGCGATTACTGAGAGCGGGGAGGGTGGTCAGCAAGCAAACTGGAGAAGGGACAGGGCCTGGCTTAGTACTGTTGGGGCTTCGGACTAAGAAGGAGCAAATCCAAACAGAGTTTTCATTGCCTGAGGCAGGCAGGTCAGGATGGGAAGGGGCAAGACCCTGGGGAGGCCTGGCCAGCAGTCTAGTCAGGGATTCAAGGGTGCACATGCGTGCAGTGTAGAGTACAGGGTTGTGGGGAGCAAAGGTTTTACTGTCACCAATTTCTTGTTTTCTCATAGGTAGATGATCTGACTCTATATAAACAGGCAGTGATGCAGCAGGTTCTCAAGCTATACTGATTTCCACAGACACGTACTGCTATGCCAGGAGAGCCTGCAGGAACAGTGCCAGCCTCCACCTTCTCTCTCAGTGCACAAAGGATGGGCTCGATGGCCCCAGGCACACTGGCCACCACCTTGTGGATATCTGCCTCTGAGACACAGAAGTGCAGCTTGTGAAAGACTTTCCTGTAAAGGAGGCAGGGACACACCCTCAGAGCTGTGCCCCCAAGAGTGAGGCCCTGGGCCACAGGACAGGGTCCCGTTTCCTCAGACTATAGCCCTTTCTTGCCCTGTACCCAGGAGGCCATTCATTTTAGTGTCCCCTCAGAGGATCACAGGAAGGGCAGTGCCCCATGTCACCAGGCAAGAAGCCCTGCTGGTCCATGTCGGAAGCACCTAGAGTCTGACCTTTTCTAAGTTCCTTCAAGGCCAGCCCCGCCTGTGGTTGGCCCGCTAAGCCTCCCTCCACCTTCCTCCACACCCCTCAGCCCGCCCAAATTGGAGCTCCATCACCTTTGCCCAGGCCTGTCCTGCAGTGCTTTAACCCCACCTTGGTGGGAAGGCTGTCCCCAGCATGGCCTCCAGGATTCCTGGGCCTGCACCGAGGGCTCTGGGGCTCTCCCCAGCCCCGCATCACCCTCCTGACTCCTCAGGACCCTCTCTGCTTCCCTTATTTCTCACAGGCCTGCGCTACTGGGCTGGTTGCTCTTCACATCTCTTGGCAGACCTGACGTTGTATTTTGTTATTTACTTTCTAAGCAGAGACTCCACGAGGGCAGGCACTGTCTACTGTGAGTCTCCTGTATTGTCATAAAGCCTGGCTCCCTCTTCAATGCGTGGGAGGCTCGGAGTGGGCCTACACTGACAGGCTGTCACCGCGGGAGCCCCAACCTTGCCTGTTGAGAAGGCTCCAGTTACTGAGCTTCTGGTCCGTGTTGCAGGCAGGGATGTAGCTGTGCAGGTCCACGAGGCGTGGGTGAAAGTGCTTCACGATCTCTGCCACCAGCACTGTGGGAGGGGAGGGTGAGCCTGGCCTGCCCAGCTACGTCCCTCCGCTGCTGCCCGCTGTACGCGGGGGAGGTACAGCCTGGTCCCTGGGATACAAGGCTCGGGCGCACTTAGTCCTCAGGAGGAGCCAAGTCCTAGAAGCTGCGGCTGCAGGCGGCGTGCTAAGCTATAGTTGTCTTTACTTCCCCTGGGAGTAAAGGCGCCAGACCTAAGAGGACCCCTTATTCTCGGAGCCCTGGCTGCCCAGTCCCCACAGCCTCCCGTCCAGCGCGCCCTCCCTGTGGGCTGGCCCCGCTCGCACCGCCATCGCTGAAATCCCGGGCCAGGTGCCGCTTAGGGCGGCTGAGCGGGAGCCTGTCCAGCCAGGCGCAGAGGCCGCGCAGCAGCGGCAGAGAGGGGGCAGCCGGGCTCAGCCTGGAGGAGCCGGGCATGGCTAGAGCTTGCGGGCGTTGCGGGGCAACCTAGCCGGAAGGGGCGGGGCGTGTGAGAAGCTGGGACCCAAGGCGGGGCAAGGAGGCGAAGCATGGGGGTGGGGGGTGGGGGGAGCGAGGGGTGGGTGTTTAGTGTCATTGGCTCTGCTGCTTGTCAACGGACCAACCTGTTTAATTACAGAGGAGAGTGCTTACTAAAATTCACGGGGAAAGGAAGGTAAAGTTCTGTCGCTATAATAAAAATATCCTGCCCTTTAAAACGTGGTCTATAGTTTATTGATAAAATACAAGCTTTATAATTAATGGATTTCATCCCCTGAGTCTTCGGGTCAGTAGCCATCTGCCCTGACCCCATAATGCCAGTGATTCCGGAAAAGCAGACATTCCTTCTTAAATCATGCGCGTGGTTGTGTAGCTGATGCAGACACAATTCACTTGTCGACAGTCTTTACAGGAAACCACCAGAGCTAGGAGTCTTCTGGGAGGTCAAGCCCGAGAGCAGGCACAGTGGTGGCTGGGATGACAGTTCTGGGCCGCCTGAGCACGGGGGTGGCGTGGGGCTGGGCTGTATAGCTGTCTGGGACAGCTGCAGCTCCCTCACCCCCCCACACTGCAGGTGACCTCAAATCCCCACCTAGTCACTGCAGACACGGCAGGCTGAACGTGGCCAACACAGGTAAGAATGCTTGGTCTTGAGTGGTGGGTCTGGTCCAGCTGGACAGCAGAAGCCTCTGTCTGATGCAGTCCTGAGGTCAGAGGAGCAGCTGAGGGTCAGCCCTGAGTCCTGAGCTGAGGCTCTGGTGGCCACCCTGAGAAGCTGAAGAGCATGGCCACAGGACCATTCTGGAGCTCTTCCACACTCCCCAGGGCTTGCAGAGGCCCGCTGTGGCACTCTGTCCAGTCACCTCCTCTGGACTGGGGTTCAGGGCAACCTTTGGGCCATCAAGTTCCTTGGAGGAGAAAAAGTCACCTGACATTAAACATCATCTACTACAAAGGGTATGACTGAACATTCCCATTTTTGCTTCTTAAAATTTAGATTCTTGGTATACCCAATAATAAGATGGCCCTACCTACACGATGATTATAGCTGTGATAGCCACAGTATTAATAGCTAACACTATATTGATTTTATTATTTATTCTAGGAAGGAAAAAGGCTAAAATTGACAGTTAATAGTAAGTAACAATCACTGAAAAGTCCTCTGAGAGACTAGAAAGCAGAGATTATAATAAACCTATGACTGATAAGTTTCCCTTTTTGCTTTCTTCAGAGAACCATCAAAGTTTACCAGCCAATAATCTACAGAAATCATTTCACACACACTTCAGGACAGTGCTACAGGTACAATGGGGTAGCCCCTGCACAGGCAGAGCCCACCCGGGGTGTGGAAAGGGGCTCACCTGAGGCATTGCAGGTGTGATCCCTCATGCCCAGGGCTTCACTGGTGGCATCGGGGGTGCAAAGGCTGGCTTGGGGGCCTGGGAGAGAGCACACAGGGCTGAAGGAGAGCACTTCCAAGGTGGATCCCCGCACTCCCTGTGGAAAAGGCCTACAGGGCCGCCCTCTCCCAAGGGATAAACCAGGTATGGTGGCGCATGATTTTGAACCCAGCACTCTGGAGGCTGAAGCGGGAGGATCACTATGAGTGGGAGGCCAGCCTGGGCTCCAAAGTGAATTTGAGACCACCCTGGATTCCAATTTTGAGCAGCTCTCCCTGCTCAGCTGCCTGCCCCACCCCATCTCACAGCCTCATCTGTACCCCTTCCTGAATACTGCCTTGAGCAGAGTGCGGTGGCTCATGCCTCTAACCCTAGCAAGGGGAGGCTGAGGCAGGAGGAGCACTTCGACTTTGAGCCCAGCCTGAACTACATCACAAGACTCTATTTCAAAAAACAAAACAAAACCACCAAAGAAAACATGATCCTGAAATGCTTTCTCTGTTTTGTTTTGTAATAGGGGTTGAATCTATCACATTGAGCTATATCCTCACCCCTTTTTTTAATTTTTTGAGACAGGTTCTCACTAAGTCACTAAATTGCGTAGGCTGGGCATGAATTTAGATCCTCTTGCCTCAGGCTCCCAGAGTGTTGGGATTACAGGTGAAAGGTCTTTGAATTGCCAGCATGTGGGTATTTATTAGAAGCTCAAAAGCAAGAATTAACTATAACTAAATATGCATTTTTTTCATGTTGTCCCTCCCAGGCTGAGCTCCTGGGCCACTTGTGCTGCAGGCTGGGGTCCTTGGGTGACTGAATTAGGCTCTGCCTGGCCTTGCTTTTGGCCTGGCTTGTTTGAGTCCTTGGCTAGAAATTGCTGTCTGCCCTGCCCCCATTCTGCCGGTTAACACCTCTTTTTTTTTTTTTT
>NDGM011199202.1:0-11803 GCA_002564305.1 Octomys mimax
AATCAATTGTGAAACTGTCTCATTGATATTTGTTTCTCAATAAAAAAAAGAAAAAAAAAAACCAGAGAGGCCCAAAGTGGCAGGATGTCCGAAAAAGAGGCTGGTTCTGAGTCACTAGCAAGAGAAAGTTCAAGCCGCATCCCCAGGGACCCACGGAGAAGCAGATAAATCAGGGACAGCAAGCTGCAAAGCACGGGGATGAAGGACTCGAGGATCAGTGGGATTTGGAGATGCTTTGGATGGGTTTTCCAGTAGGATTGTGTTATAGAGGGAGGGTGTACCTTAAATCTTCCAACCTTTAGTTTGTTTTCAAGTTTAGAAAACAGAGGCCTGGTTTTCTGTGTGATTTCAGCTCCTTAAGCTCCTGCTTCATTACAATTTGACTTAAATCCTGCAGTGTGTAAGCAGTTAGTTCAGACATGCTCTACCCAAGATGTACCATACACCTTGCCTATCCATACTTTAACAACCAATGGAAAATGCTACCAAAAAAATGGTCCCACAGTAAAACAGGGCATTGGAACCTGGATGACTTAACCAGGAATGAGCATCCACCTTGGGACTGTCAGGACAGGGGAGCCTTGTACAGGACAGCCACAAAGCCTACATCCTAAGGCTAAAAAAAAACAGCCAATGATTAAGCTTAAGAGATTTCAGGGAGGAGAAGTGAACATAAGAAAGACTTAGTATATGAGACATGAAAGGAAGAGTGCTTGCAGAAGAAAGGGGTGGCAGATGATGCACAGTCTTTCTTTATGTGGGGTGAGCATGTCACTGGAACCATGAAAGAGAAGCATCAGTGAAACGATGAAATAGAAGCCAGACCTGGAGAGTGAACAGAAAGTAGTTCTAAGGTACCCTTAGTTTTCAGGTACCTTGCATGATTTTTCTTCCATACACATACAGTTAACTGTTATTATATGTACTTTAGAATGAGTCTAACCATCCCCAAGTGATTTTTCTTCCATACACATACAGTGAACTGTTATTATATGTACTTTAGAATGAGTCTAACCATCCCCAAGTGTGCACATACACACAAATAATGTATTTTTGTGTAGGAACAGCCAGGTGTGTAGTACTGTAGCATCATCATATGCCTTATAAGGATATTTCTGTCAAGGCTGGAATGGATACACATTACCTAGTTAAGTGACATTATAGCTTGCTTAACTTGTGTAAGTACACTCTTGTGATGTTCGCAAAAGGAATAAAACTGCCAATGATGCAAGTTCTCATAAATGTCCCTACTATCAAGCAATGTGACTACATTTAATATAAATTGTATCTCACATTAAGAACATCAAAGATGTACATGTGCCATAATATATCTATGAAGGTTCAACAAACTCCTAAGATGTATTAATGACTACTGAATCGCTCCTCTTTTGGCTCCTCTTTTGAAAAATAATGGTGAATTTAGAAACTGACTTCACATCCCAAGCAGGATTATTAAATGAGCTGGTATAAGAAGCTTATGAACATTTCTGAGAAGATGCTAGAGTTTCTAATGGTGCTTCTTGACATATGACTGAATTTTATTCTCTTTTTCCCTTGGCCCCACTCTTCTAGTGGAATGGAGCAAATCAAAAGACTTTTCTCCTTTGGCTGGAGAAATCATCATGGATAACCTGCACACTCTAAGATGCACAATCACAGGACTTATAACGGTAATTGTTCTTCCAGTGTACCACTATCTCCTATCACTGACGTTTGTGTGGAGATGTTGACAGCAAATGCCTACTAGAGGAGCAACAACCAACACCCGGGCCTCTAGCAACAACTGCCACTCATTAAGCATGATATGTCTGGTATCCATAATCTGAATTTCTCAAAGGAGCAAGTAGACAGCATGAACCACTTTGTAAGCTGCAATGTTCTAAGGAGATCAGAAAAAGACTGGCCTCATACAATCCTTGAAAGCTGCAGCTTTCTGGATCACAGTCTAATCTTCAGGGGGATCAAAGGCTCGGAGAGATCCAATTTTGACTCTGTCTGATGGTAAAAATAACAGGCTCATCTTGCCTTCACCCGACTGCCTCAGTTGAGATCAGTCATCAATTGGAGTCACACAATTTCCTGAGGAGAAATCCTTTTCCTGTGATTAAAAAGGGGGGGAAAAAAGATCTGCTAAATCTGCTTCCACAAAAAAAGGAACTAGACAATGTGGAGCAACATTTCTCAGGAACCTAAAACAATTTAAACTGTGAATGAAAAACTGGAACAAACCATAGTTATTTATTTAACTAATCTTAACCCAAACAGCAATTATTTGTGGAACTATGAGCCATATAAACATGAAATGCAAAAAAATAAAAACACCTAGTAAATTACTTCAAACTGGAATAAAACCTGAATGTCTACAATTACAATGCAAAAGATAAAAAGTCCTTTATAAATCAAAATATTTCAAAAGAGAACTGTAAATGAATTTGTTATTCAAATAATGTTTTAAAACCTTCATATAGGGAAAGCAGAGGGAACGCTTTGTGGTTGTTATCTTCTGAAAGGTTAGTGAATTAAACAGTTATCTGTAAAACACAATCTTGAAACCCAGCACTGAAAAGTGGCATTAAGTCGCCTCTTTCCAAGTGTGAACCAGCTTATTCTAGTAGAATTCTTGGTGTTTGGGTCCCCACCAAGAATCCTGACTTTGAGTCCGAATTGCACTGTCTACCCCAGAGGCCAGAACTGCGGGCTACCAGAGCAAACAAAGCCCTGAGTGGGTGGCCCTGGAGAGCTATCAGCAGAGGACTGAGCCCAGCCCGATGGCTATGGGATGGAGCAGAGCCGAGAGGAGCCCTAGGGAATTTCCACTGCTTAAAAGAAAAAAGGATATATCGTGATAAAAATGGAAAACTCTCCGAAGAGCGTTTCATTAATATCTGAACTAATTTCTACAGGGATTAAATTTTTCCACTTGGCCATCCAATAAGAGCAGTGCAGACACTACACTAATCATATAAAAGCCTGGAAGTAGATTTACACTTCTACATAATCCCTATAGCCTTGAGGTACATAGGAACCCTTTTCAACGTTAGAAGAAAAAATTGACTTCATAATAGTGTTAAGGCCAATACTGTTAAATCCCTAGCGAAGGCTTTACAAAGGTTCACTTTTTTTCAACTTCAAACACCATTTTGCAAATTTTGCAAGCAATGTTTCTTCAAACACTGACTTCAAGGCCCCTTTGCATTCATTAGGAAAAAGAAAAATTGTCGAAGCAAAAAATAAAATCATACAAAACACATAAATGAATTTTCAGCAAGCAAGAATGGCTCCTTCATGCTTAATACCATAAAAAATAAAGATATAAGCCATAATGATTATAAAACTGTTCCATCAAAACACTGAATTTTAAAAAATGCTTTAACATCTAAGTAGCATACATTTATTGCAGCATTATTTATTGTGATACAAAATGAAAACAATCGAATGTCCACCAATGAAAAATTAGCTAAATAAATGGCATTTGCTATAGTGAAGTACTATGCAGCCAGTAAAAGAATGAGGCAGGTTTTAATGCACTAATTTGAAAAGATATTTATTATAATGTGTTAATTTTTAAAGTAAGCTGATCAGTAAAAGAAGGTGATGGTTGCTCACTCTGGGAATCAGAAAATGAGAAAAGGGTAAGAGTGGTGAGCATCACTGTGTTTTGGTAAGTTCTATAGTACTGTATGCCTTTTTAAAACTGATAGTTTATTTTTGAGAGGAGAAATAAGAAAAGAGTAATTATGGGTCTCAATTTTGAAAGCAAGAAAGTACATAGAAACTAAGACATTTTAAATGTGGTTACTATTTTAAAAAACCCAAAAGCACTAGTTACAAAGGCATGAAAAAGTTAACAGAGATCTCTTTCTAGGATAAAGCTCATTAATTCAAATGTCTGATGCATCCTCTTTTCAATTCTTTGCAGGGACAACAGTATTTCGTTCAAGTCTCAGCTTATAACATGAAAGGATGGGGACCTGCTCAGACCACGACACCCGCATGTGCCTCTCCTTCTAGTAGGTGGCGGCTACCCTCCAGTAGCTCAACAGACCCCAGCTGCAAGCCCATAGCCGTGCCCTTCTCCCACTGCTTACAACCCCAGGGAAGCAGTATTTGGGCCACAAAAGGTGTGACTTCTTTGCAAAAATAGTCACAGGAAGGCAGCTCAGTGGAGCCCAAGGAAAGGGATTCGAAGACAAAAAGGACTCAACTTGACAGACTTTAGACCTTTTTACCAAAGTTACTTCAAAAGTTACTTACACTCACAGAGTGCTGAGTCAGCATCATCAGAATGTATCTAGTAATGTTCTTTCCCTGGGCTTAGGTGAGGATGAAGTGGTGACACCCACCAGGGACTGGCCCTGAGTTCAGTTCAGTTCGTTTTAGCTGTCATCTTCCTTTCCCTTCCCTCAGTAGATACATGGTATCAGTTTCCCAGAACAAAATCTAACAAATTTTCTGATCTGACATTCTGCCATACGAAAAGCTTTTTTATTAATAGGTACTCTACAACAAATATAATCTATAATATTTATAGTGCTGGCTGAAAAATTATTTTAAGATTAATAATTCATTCCTGGCATGTTTGGTAACTATTAACCTGAAAATGTAAGTAGCTTGAGCAAATGTTTCCAGACAGATAATAGATAGGTTTGTCTTTGTTGTGAGTCTACTGCTCTGGATGATGTTATCAATTTTTTAAAAAGTTACTAGTATGAAAGCAAAAAAAGGTACTACATGCTTCTTGTGAGAGCAAATACTACTCGCCCTTTTGGAACACAATCTGTCCTGTTGTGGCAATTGCCTTAAGAAAATCTCTTTCCTTTTACTCATAATTATACATCTAGAAATCTAACCTAAGGAAAAGAGAGATGCAATGAGCAATCATGTACAAAGATGTGCACTGCAACAATAAATTGATAATAGTGACCTCTCACACATCATGGGAGAACTAGCTAATATTAACTTAAAGTATGATTAAAATATTCATATATATCATAGAACTGAACACAACCACTAACAATGACATTTGATAACCCCATTCGTTGTTTGGAAAGATTTCCATAGTATAAATATTATGTAAAAAAGTATAAATGGTGGGAGTTGTCCATGTAAGTATTGGTTCACCTATAACTAGGAAGGGCATGTGTGTATGTCTCGCTAACTGTCAAAATTTTACAAGGCACATTTGGATCATGAAATTATAGGCTCTTTTAATATTCTATTTCATTGATTTATATAGTTTTAAGGTTTATAGTAATACCCAATATCAACTACGAGTCAGGCAATGTATTATAGGCTTTCATAGGCACTAACTCTTAGTCTTCACTGCAATCTTTCATCTTCCTCCCTTTCTTGTGGATAAGTGTCACTGCTATGGGTAAGACTCACTTCACGCAAAGCCTAAGTCTAAGTACTCTGTATGGACGTACCCATTTTCTTGATGTGGGAACTATTAACATAGAAGTACATTCACAGAGCCCAATCTGTACACTGAGCTTCACAGAGGTCATTATACAAGGTTACATCAATGGTGTATGGTTGAGTCAGAAGCTAAATCTGAATTTGTTAAGCGCCTGCCTGTGTCTGTCCTGTGCTGTAAGAACAGAGCCCTCCTGCAGGCAGACAAATAGGCTAAGAGTCTGCCAACTGCACTGACTACTATTTCTGGTGGATTCAGATAGCTCTCCTAGATCAGACATGGCCTTGGACCACAAATGTCAGAGATCTCCAAGGCCCTTAGCTCCCCTTGCATTTGATAACTGAATGAGCCCAGCCTTATTTGGAATCTTTATTACTACAGATTTATCAGAAACACAAATGAATTGTAAGCATAAGATGCTAAGGGGGCCAATCACACTGGGAGAGAAGAGAGTATGCATTACTAGAGATGGAGAGACAGAAAGTATAGAGAAAAACATACAAGTTTTAGTCTCAGTTGACCTGAAAGTGAAGTAGGAGGGAACATACTTAAAATCCATACCCCATGCAATTACTGACTGGAATATGGATGCATTTACTTATAAAGACAGGTTTTTGGGTTCTCTAAACTGAAAATTTTATTCAGATATCTCATAGCTATTTATGAAGGTCTCTTCAGAATTATAATAACAGTTGTTCAGGACCTGGAAGAATCATTTATACATTGGTAATTAGCATTAAATAGCAACACTTTAAGGAGCAGCATATCTGATTAGTAGGTGTAACTGACAAAGAAATGAAATCCTAACATATGGTTATACTTGGTGCAGACATGCCATATCACTTGGAAAGAACAATATAAAAATGCTTCCATTCTATTTATAAACAGAGTATGACATTGTGATGTAACACATATCAGTATTCAGATATTTACAGGAGGACAATGTATTCTAACATGACAGAGTAATTGGAAATTTGGTAATATGTTCCAGCAAGCCATAAAACTTTTTTTATATTTTTACAAAAGGCCTTAATGTGTTTTTATAGACTTATGTTATATGGTATGGTACATAATAAGAGAAAAGCACCCAGACAGGCTTGTCTGAGTTACGATCAGGAAAACCCTGATACGGCCAGTGAATGTAAGCTCTGCATTGTGTTGCAACTGAAGTGTCTCATTACCAGAACAGTGAACTGTTATTATGTGGCACAATGTGCTATTTTCCTACCATGCTAAGTTTACCCCTGTCAGGTTCCTGATTTCTTAATATATTTTCAATTTTCTCCCTCATCCCTAAAGTCTCCTGTTCTTATATAGTCATCAGAACCTTCCAAACATCTACCAGAAAAAGTCATTCTTTCCAAAACCCTTGGCATCATGTCTAATGTTCACTTGGGCTGCAATTTAGCATTGGCAATTTTCTGGTGTATCATAAAGTCATCAGATCTAGCATGCCCCTTGACGGATAGGCTTCTGCTAAAAAAAAACCAATCCTGTTTCATCTCCCCTTGCATTGATGCCAGCACTAACTTTCTCTAGAAGGCACTGGCATGTCCATGGCATGCAGTAATTCAGTCACCCATGAGTCTTAGTAAAGCTCCCGGTATTTCTCATCTTATACACACTTCAGATGCAGACATCCAGGAGAACAAACTAATAATGGCCTTGAGGAGCCCAAGAAGGCTATTTTTATTATCACTGTCCCCAAAGATGAAGGGGGCAACAACTAGTCTAAGAGCCACTGGGAGTTATTTCCTCAAACTTCTCCACATTTTACAGTAAAAATCTTTCACCAGCCCAGCCTACTGGACACTATAATACTTCCACTCCTGATGCCTCACCACAATATAGTAAGAGCCTCCTAAGCTCCAGCATGGCTCTTTACTTACATTATTTCTTTTAAATCTCACTTAACCTAAAAAGAAACTTTAAATCACACTGTTACAGAGAAGAAAAATGAAATAGAGAGAGATTAAGTCATGGTTCTTGCCCACAAGGAACAAATAGTCTACAAAAGGCACCTCTGCCAATTGCCTGTCTCCAAGCTGACCACAGCTAAGCCCTGCCACTCAAACTCCACCCAGGCTTCCGACCTTCCTTCCCAAAAGAAAAAAAAAAGTCCCTGGTACAATGAAAGGAGCATAAGCACTCTCGATGGTCACTAGACAATGTTACAGCCCCAGCTATGCCACCAACAACCAAGATAGGAGTAGAATGGTTGTCTCTGGGCCTCAGTTTCACAAAAGATGAAATAAAGAACTATGCATAGCAGAGAATGAGAAGTAAAGATAATTAGAAAATCTCTGAGGGCCCTATCTTCATAGGTAACCTGTTGACAGAATAAAAAATTATGTTTTCATAATGAACTGGCTTCACTCTAAGTTACTATTTACAGAATGCCTGTCATGCAAAAGGCATTGGGCCAGATACCTAGTGTACCTCTTATTTAATCCTCATAAAAATCTCACAAGTGGATACTTTTTCAAACTAGGGAATAGAGGCCCTGTCCATGCAAACAGACAACGAGCTAGAACTGAGAAGAGCCAGGATTCATGCCTAGATGTCTCTTACTCCAGAATCTGTATTCTTAAATGCATTTCACTCCTGGGCTTTGCATGGACCAAAATGAAATGCTCTTACCTGGTATGACATATGTTTAAGTTGTTTTTTTTTTTAATGAAGAAGACTCCATATTTTAAAATAAATCTGTTGGAAAGGGAACTTAAAACTTGTTTAGCTAAAACCTAAGTCCAAGATACACTTGTGAACTAACTGGATTTTCTGGAGAAGACTGACTCACGCTTTAGAGAACACATTTCAACTAAGAAGCACTTTAAGTCTTTGCTTTGGAAAGGTTCAGAAAGGAAAGCAGAGGAGAGAAAAGGTGAACAGTGAAATGACTGACCTGCTGAAAAAACTCAAGGAGTTGGAGACAGCAGAAGTGCAATCTCGACATTAGTCCCGTTTGAGTTATTACTCTTGATATCATTATAGCCAAATGGAATGAAAATAGAAGGGAGAGAAAAAAAATCTCAGTGGGTATTGCAATTTAAATTTGCCATGTAAGCTAATACTGTATATTTAGAGACTGAGCAGACAGGGTGGTTGGTGGCTCAGAGTATGTGCAGGGGCTGCTGTGCCAGCTAACCAAAGCAGACATTCATTAGAGCAAAATGTAGATTTCCATTTCTTGGCATCTGACATAGGCCCTTTCCTTGGAAAGAAATGTCAATTTGGCCAAAAGTGTGAAACCTACAATAAAAGCATTGGGACTGTGGATTTCATCTAGTCTGCACATTCCCACCCTTTTCATTCCTCTTGTAGAAATCCAATTGAGACTTGGGGTGCTGAGTGGAAAGGTGACCAGGGGACTGATGAGGAGATGGGATGCTGACAAGGGGAACAGACCTAGAAGAGGTGACATAGGACTCCTAAATTTTCTATTTTCATTTGGCTTTCAATTACTACTTTCTCTTGCCCTAAAACTGCCCAACACAAGAAATCAACCACAATTACTGTTTTGTACAAGACTCTGAACAATGGCAGCTTGCAAATATTTGGCACCGCCTGCCAGCTCCGCGTGTGTTGGGTGCTCATCCACTGAGTCTGCGGGTAGTGGGAGCAAAACCCCAACTCCTGATGGAGAGCAGCAGAGAGGCCTCCTCTGCTTTAAAATCTCCTCTATTTGTTTCTTTTGTTCAATAGACTGGAAAGACTATGACGACAGAGAGCCCAGACACAAGGGACAGAATGAAGTCCTGGAGAGTCTGCTACAGCAGGTCCGAGCCCTTCATCAGCATTACAGTTGCCGGGGTAAGGATAAGAATCTGCGCTGGGCCATCGCTGAGGTCTCTGTGGCGCCGGTAATTTTAGCAGTTTCCTAGCTGGGTCATACCTTCTCATTCATCAGGGGGAGAGAGATATTAATATTTGTACATCTGGAATCACTTTACAGCACTATCTTGCTTTAACCCTTCAGCAAAGCCTTCCCTCCCTTCTTTTTCTTTTTCTCTCTCCCTCTCTCCATAGAAATAGTTTGAAAAGAAGCACAGGAAAAACAGTAACTGCCATGTTTAGTTCCCTTCTGTCTGAGTATCCCTTCACAGGACTCTGTGGTTCTGGGACTTTGGGGAATATTCACCCTCAACATTTTCATCCCCAAGAAAAATTATTTGAGCATCCCTTAGGGAGTTCAAACAACTATAACAACAATAACAAGCCATTAGATCTATTCATGATATAGAGCACAAGGCAATTTCACATTAAATACCTCTTGTTTGGCCTCAGTGTGTCAGTTTTAGCTGGAGCTAAGCGACTTGCCCAAGGCCACAGTGCAAGGAAAAGAGAATCATGACTCTGACCTGTTTCTGGCTCTTGCTCCAGTCTTCCTGCCATCTGCTATTTCTGTCTTGCAGCCACGCATTAAGACTGGACCCTGGAATTCAACCTCCCTAAATTTTAAACCTCCTTCCTTCCCTGTTTAGACAAAAGTAGAGCACACCTCCTGTGGATTTGGGTTCACTGAGCCCAGAGAATCTCTGAGATTTTTTTTTTTTAATGGAAGGGTCTACAGAGTGTTCAGGGTCTCACTACTAGATCAGATTCATAGTGATCCACCTGTTTACAGCCTCCCAAGAGCTGGGATTACAGGTGCACACCACCACGCCCAGTCTCAACTGCCATCTCAGTGCTCCCCAGATGTGAGCCCAGCACAGTAGGCCTGGAAATCGAACCTCCAGCCCCTGCACCTGCTTGTAGGCACTTTAATCCACTGAGCTATGTGGCTGGCCTTTCTCTGAGATATTTTTAAAAGTTACTGTACTGCTTGGGCTGTTCAGATGGGATGGGGTCAGACTTCTGATCTGGGTAATGATTCGTGGAAGAGGCACTTCATTTTATTTGGAGAATTAAAACCTCCATAGAGTTTTCATTTTCCATGCTTCCTTCAGATCTTCAAATATACTGTACTCTCTAGATTCAGAGCACTGCTAGACCAGCTGGGTAAGAAATCCATGGTTGAAAGTAGGAGAGGCTATGCTAGCTGTGTTTGGACTAGGTCTAAATCATGCTCAGCATTGGCAAAAAGTGTTCCCAATTACTGTATAGCTCCAACAAGAGGCCCTTCAGAAACATTGGCTCTGGCTAGAAATGAGGACAAGTGTTTGTAAAACGGTAATGTTTTCCTAATGAGTGGCTCATTAGGAGATGTAAACATGTATGTAGGCAGCTGGAGAAGGAAACCCAAGTGGGGTTTTCATTCTCCAATCTCTAGGAAGACTTTAGCCAAGGCTGGATCACTGACATTGCACTCTGACTGGAGGAACTGCAGTTCAGTTACCCAGGCCCACTTACCTGGGCTGGACTCCTCTCTCTTCTGTCCCTCTGTCATTCCCTTGCCAGTGGAATTCTGCATGGAAGCAAGTGTAATAAAACACTTAGATGGTTCTTTGCAGCTCAGAAACCACCTTGTGTCTGATCCTTATCTGAGCAAAAAAGCTAAAACTGAACATGAAAATGGAAGATTTTAAAATAAGTTTTTCTGAGGTTTACATATTTACCTGTTAACACTGGAGATATAGATATAGATATAGATATAGATATAGATATAGATATATAGATATAGATATATGACTGCCTAGCCCATCCTATTATTGCTATACTTTCCACTCAACTCCTGTCATGTGCATGCTTTTCCCCACAGGGTATGTACACACAATGTTAAGAGAGGGTTAAGTAAAGCTTAAGATAGGGCTTCCCAATGAAGGAGGAACATAATTTATATTGAATTGTACTCTGGGCACTTAACCCCCAAAGAGTGTTCTAAAAAATAACAGTTCTATATGCTGCTTAGCTGCAAATGATTCTTTTGTCAGTAAGTTTGGGAAACACTGTATTCTTCATCCCTTTCTTGGAAGTGCAAAATAGAAACTAGAATACTAAAGACTCTAATAAAGACACACAGCCATTTTCTTTGGCCATACAAAATTTTCATAGAATTGGTATTCCAAGTCATGTTCTTTGGGAAATCCGGACCTGTTGTGTAAGGTACAGATAAATAAATTAGTTCACACACAACAGGGAATGATTCTAAAATGAATTAAGGCAACCCTAAGTTTAAAAACAAAGCGAAGATAATGTTAAGTATTTCTTACAGAGAACTATGAAATTGTTATTTAAAATACTCAACTTCATTGAGCCAGGCATGTAGGCTCATGCCTGTGATCCCAGCTCCTTGGGAAGCTGAGGCAAGAAAATCACAAGATCAAGGCCAACATGTGCAATTTAATAACTTAGCAAGACCCTGAGGACACAATTCAGGACTCTATGGATTCAATAACACCAGCCAAGAAAGAGAGAAAGAGAGAGAAAGAGAGAGAGAGAGAGAGA
>NDGM011199205.1:0-12157 GCA_002564305.1 Octomys mimax
GTCTTTCAGATGTGGAAAACCATTTTTTTCAGCACCATTTATCAAAGAGACAATTCTTATTCCAGTGAACATGTTTGGCCCCTTTGCCAAAGATTTGTGGTTCAGTGTGTCTGAAGTTATTTCTCCGTCTTCTAATCTGTGCCATTCCTCAAGTCAGGATTATTTATTTATTTATTTTGCCAGTACCTTGAGGTTTGTATCACAGTATCTCTATAATGTAATTTTAACACCCAAAAATCAATAACATTCCCTTACATTTACAACAAATGCACTGAGAGAGAAATTAGGGAAACAAAAAAGTTTCGATAGCATTAAAAATATGAAATACTTAGGAGTCAATCTCCCAGAGGAAGGGAAAGAACTCTACATTGAAAACTACAGTACTCTGAAAAAGGAAATTATAGCAGATATTCAAAACTGGAAAAATATACCTTGCTCTCAGGTAAGACATACCCGAGAACATAGTGAAAACTGCCATACTCCCAAAACTGCTATACTGATTTAATTTAATTCTGAATGAAATATTGTTAGCATATCTTACAGAACTAGAGAAAACATTCCTAAAATTCATTTAGAAACAGAAGTGACCAAGAACAACAAGAACAATTCTAGGAAACAAGTCAAAACAGGTGGCATCATAGTATTTAATACAAGTTGACAAGAGTATCTTGATAGAGTAGACAAATAAATGTTCAATTAAAATTGTTCATGAGGGCTGACAGATACAACACAGAGGCTATGGTTGACCAAAATAAAATAAAAAGGAAAAGCAACACTGGTTGACCTGGAATCCTCAATATGGACAAATGATTTTCAGTAAGTCCTTCTTTACAGAACCACAGCTCTGAGCTTGTGCCATTCTCCCTGTTGTTCATGTCCTTTAATGTAGTTGTGGCCTGCTCCATTTGACAGATTTTGTCTCTTTGTAACTCCACCTATGTTTCCTTCTTTCTCCTGCTCCATTAAGTGATCAGTTTTAGAGTTCTAGGAAGCAGAAACAATCATTTTTATAAATTAACATAACAAAACAGGAATGATATAGAAATCTTACTTTAGTAATAGCACAACTCCATTGCAAGCTTTGAAAGAAAACAGATAAAGAATTTACCCACACCTAGTTTTGGGATTAACATTATAATCATGTTCTTTGATTTTGAGTTGGATGGTTGAACTTAATTGTGTTCACTTGATTCCCTTGGAAGCTGTCTAAAGAATTTAAAAGCACACTTGGGTGGGTCACAGCAGCACAAACTTGGAATTTCCCTGTAGTGTGGCCTTCTCTCTGACACTGTTCCCTGCTTAGTGGTTAGCATTCTCTAAGCATTGCATTCCACCATAGCCTGTCTTGAAGCAAGGCAACCAGGGACCAAGTCCTCTAAAACCATAGGCCAAACTCAATTTCTCTCCCTTTAAGTTCTGAGTTTCAGGTTTTATTATAGCTCAGTGACTAATGCAAGTTGTAAAAATAATTGCTTTCTAATCTGCATATCTTCCTCTTTGTAAAATTTGTTCTTGCTTCACTTATGAATGTCACTTACTAAGAGAACCACATTCATCTAGCATCATTTTAAATTCTGTTTGACTTTGAAAATTTTTTAAATAAAATTATTTATTATTTTAATCTGTTCCTCAGTTTCCTTCATCAGTGATGTGAATATAAACTGTACCTTTCTCATCGATTCTCTGCAGGTTCAAATGAAATTATCTATACAAATGTCCTCTGCCTACTGCATCTATAGCCTTTGGAAGTCCTCAACCATTATTTTAAGGACTAATAAGAGAGCTGGAGCTACAGTTCTGTGGCAGAGCGCTTGCCATGTATGTTCAAAGTCTTTGTTCTGTCCTCAATGACAGCTAAAAAAAGACAAAAGTAATAATAAGAGAAAACTGAGGAAATATAGAACCATTGAATTAGGGAATATGATGTTCAAGTAACAATGATAGAAAGTCATTCAGTGATAATGTATTTTCCTAAAGTTTCGTGATGCTGATATATTTAAAGGTATTTATTCTTCAGTTTCTCATCTTGGCAAAATATAATAAATATTGTGCTTCATATATAATTATTGAGGCTATCATTTGGCTTCCTCCAAGATTTATTAATAAAATTGATAACACTAAAAATATTTTATTTTGTGTGTCTGAGATAAACATCATAAAAAGATTCTTATTATAAAAGTAACTAAAGTCATGTTTATCTTCTTCAGGCCATAAATAATTACTTTCCTGTTAGTAAGGTTAGTCCTAATCTATTAAAATCATTACTTGAATGTAGACTGTTCTATTAAGTGGTCACTCTTGATCAGTATTGTTAAATTAAGTGTTTTGAAGTTCTGGGATCATGCAAGCAACAAATAAATGTTACAATAAAGGGATTGCTATAAACCCAAATTCAGTTGTCTTAGACTACTTACTATTTTAGTGTATCAGCCAATGCAGAAACAGATTTATTAGAAGATATAGAAATCTATAAGTATTGGGTTGGGGAGATAACTCTGTGGTAGAAGTGCCTTCTTGGCAAGTACAAGGACCAGGGTTCGACCCTGGGTGCCACTGAAATTGGGCATGTTGATGCGCACATATAATCCTAGCATTAGGGAGGCTGAGACAGGAGGATCACTACGAGTCTGTTATATATATATATATATATATATATATATATATATTCTGTGGATATAATTCAGTGGCATAATTGCATGCCTGGCAATCACAAGGTCCTGAGTTCATTCTCTGGTACCACAAAAAGAAGTATAAGTATTTAGGAAATTTGTTTATAATGGCCACTCACAGAGTCAGATGTAGAAGAATGCAAAGCTGCAAAGTGTTTGTCTACATGCTGGAGATCTAAAGGTTCCAGTCAAAGCCCTGGAGCTCACTGTCCTGTTTGAGCTCATATGAGGAGCCAAAGGATCTGAAACAGAAGGCTGAAGTGTTTGTGCTGGAAGGGTCAAGAATCTGTGCTGCTTCCTGGAGACCAGACCCAAGGTGCAAGTGAGCACTGGAGCTCCTGTGAAGACACACAATGAGCCTTCCTTCTTTGCTTTCCCTTTGTTGCACTCTGGAGACAATCTCTCCTTGAGCGGTCTTCCACACCTAGCACAATGGTATCCAATTTAGTTGAGTGTCCCTTACTCAAGCTGACACAGTTAAGTAGCACAGCTAACCACTGCACACCAGCAGGGTAAGATCTGTCCTATTCAATCTGTGTTTTTGCAATGCACACTGCAGCAAATGATATGGTATTGTACCGTTATTGACAAGAACTTAAATTATCTCAAAGCCTCTCTTTAAGTGTATGATTGCCACTGAACACTAAAACATTTGAGTAAAATGAAACTCTTCTCATTATTCTAAAAAAATAAAGTTTTTACTTGCTTTAGGATATAATAAGAATTTTGAATTGAAAACTAAGTAGTTTCAGAAAGGAGAAATTGCTCTATAGTAGATGATTAATACATAAAATAACATATGCTAAAAGTCAAATAATTTTTAACTAGAAAAAATAGGTTAAGATTCAGTAATAAATTTTGCTTTACTGAAATATAATAAACATGAGAAATAAAAGAGAGATGTATTCTCACAGTTTATTGCTCACATTTTGAACAGGTTTTCAGGTTCTTTAAGTGTTCCTGCCTATCAGGTTACTCATCCATCTACCCATGAACTGAAGAAAATACTGAGTTCTAATGAAGGGCAAATACTGAATAGACTCTTCTCTTTCTAAGTTTCTTGAAACACCAGTCTTATGTGGCTGTGGAGGTGAGTTACACAAGGACAAATTCAATTAATGACACTGTGTATTTGTAGAAATAAGGTGGTTGCTTGGAAAAAAAGAAATCTTGAGTAGTGTGTGGACTAGAGAAAGTGACTTTCAGAAAATGGGGCTGGGTAGCAGCCAGGGTGAGCACCAGCTTAAAAAGGAGAAGAACAAGGAGACAGAGGGGATTTGTGTGGCACATCCCAGTTGCAGGAGGGAATGGACACTTTTGAGGAGTCACAGGTCAGTTTGCACAGCAAGATTCCAGGAAATGATCTCTAGCATATGGTTAATGGGCTAAAGAGATGGGTAAGAGTTTGGTGAAATAGTGCCTTAAGCACTTTCTTTTTTTATTATCTTTAGAGCAATGGGAAACCATAAGGGCTTTAGGCTGAAATAGAATTTAAAGAGCATAATCAATTTTGTATTTTGAGGTAATTAATTTATTTTCATTTTAAGAACACATAATAGTTGGCTTGCTGACAATTGTTAATAAGTTGTGATTAGGGCCAGTTAGGAAATGTGGTAGCCTGGGCTAGTCCAATGACTTAGTTAAAGGAACACAAAAAAAGATGAATTTAAAAGATATTTATAGAAGGAAAGCTTTGATGGGCTTTGATTATGGAAAGGAGTGCAGAATAAGTTGAATTTTCCCTAAGAGTTTTATTTATGTAACTGGTGAATGACACTTTTTTTTTACTGTGATAAAACACATTGGAAGAGAACTGAGTTATTTTCTCCAGCATGTAGATAAGGAATCATGAAAATGGTTTTGATTACATGGCTTAAAGTGTATATAAGTTATTCAGGTTTGGGTACTAACTGGGCAGTCATACCCATTAAGTTTTGAACTCAGTAAGAGAGGCCTGGACTAGAGATCATGGCATTATTGATACTTAAAGCCTTGCAGAAAGATCAAACCTTAAACTCATACAGCAAACAGATGGAGAGATTATAAATATTAACAAAACCAGATGTTTAGTGCTCATGTAGAGGCTGAATTTTCAAAGAGGCATAGAGAGAATCATTAGAAGAGAAGGAATAAAACTAGGACCAAGTGTTTCAGAGGTCAATAGAAGAGTAATCCAAGACAAGCTGTGATAAACTCTACCAAATGTTTCCAAGAGCTCAAGTGATGACTTGAATACTCTGATACTTTTTCGTACAGTGATTCTGAAAGACACTAAACTTTTTATTTTATGATTAAAATATTAAAGATGGAAATTATAAAATGGGGACTAAAAAAGTTAAAAATGGAATCAAGCCAAAGGACAGTGGAGAGCTTCTGTGAATATAAGGATCTCAATGTGTTTAAATGGCAGAAGGAAGATACGAGGTGAAGAATCTATTAAATCTACCATACAGAGATGTATATTCACTTTCAGAATAATTATGAAGAGGTGAGCAAGTAGGATCCAGTGGATAATGGATAAACTTCCTCACCTTAAATAAGAAGAGGATGTCCCTACTGCACCAGAGTAAAGGTTGGTAGGATAGCCGAGAAGAAATCAGCTTGCTATTTCTTGTGAAGAAAAGAACTGTTGCTTGGCAATTTCTTTGCTCTAGTAAAATGCTCAACTGGCAGTTGTAAGACTCAGATGGATTAGAATTTTGAGGACAAAGAGATACATAGGAAACAGCTGTAGAAAGGGAGAGACTGAGTTAAACAAGACTTATACTGATTGCCCTTTTGAGTTAGCCATTAAAGGTATTTAAGGTATTCAATTTACCTTTCTGTACTAAATAATTCTTGGCTGGTGGGGACCAATTGAGGAGGGACAAGATAATATGGATCTTCCAGGTTTGAAGTGTGTGAGAAAGATGTAGTTTTAAAAAGTATAGGAAACGATACTGTCAGAACAGACTGCAGAACTGAGGCAGAAGATTAGGACATTGCAAGTTGGCTATGCAAGCAGGCATGACCTAGCAATCATGGGCCACACATACACAGAAAAATCTTCTGATTTAAACACATGAAAACAATCAGAGAATGCCATTTTTAATTTTTACAGCACAAGACTAAGCAGGATTTTGATAGCACAGTTTAGATCTGATATCAGACTCTCAGAATTGAGATATAAAAGACAGTTTTCTTGACCTCTGGGTCCCTGGCTTCTTTTTTCTTTTGCAATGCTGCTCTTTCTGCTGGGCCTATTTTCTTTCCCCACACTCTGCACAGTGCTTCTGTTGAGAGCACTTTTTCTCTCTCCCTTTTCCCCTGATTTTTCCTTTAAAAAATGTAAAACCTCTTTGTATAGACAAATGTTCTTCATTTGTCTCATCTAGTTCTTTGAACAGAACAAGTAGCTGGAAGGGACCCTTGTGAACACTGTTACGCTGGTGTTATGGAATGTGTCTAGATGTCGCTCAAAGCTTCACATGCCCACAGCTGGGAATTTGGGGTGGTGGCTGGATCTATGGTGTATGATGCTGGGATTTAACTCTAAAATGCTTGGATTAAAAGTCTGTGATTACTAAAATAGTCCACTCATTAGTCTAGCATAATTCTGGGTGTGACTCACAACAAGGCTTGACCTGGGCATGGGTAGCATCACCTGAAAAGTATGTAGCCTGGAAATTATAAAAGGGGTCAGCTTCTGCTGCTACTGCTTGCTGCTTTTCTGTCTCTTTCCTGCTTGCCATGTACTATTTCTCCTTCGTCACGCCACCTTCCTTGGAGCCAGGCAACTATGAACTGAAATCTATATAAACTACAATAAAGTGGAGTGGAGAGAAAAGTCATTATAAATGGGATAAAAAGAGGCTGTGGGTCAAAATATGCAATGATGCAGAAATCTTGAATGCTTTCTCAAGAGTATTATGCTAGTCAAGTGATAAAAGCTGTAAATTGGCAAATGTGTACCCAGGGTATGATGCAATAATCAAATAGCATAGAACTGATCAACCACAGTTTTCAAGACTGTGGAAGAGACATGTATATTGAACTCTAATCTGCAGTGCGTATCTAATTCTAGCATTATCATCTAAAGCACATTGATTATTGTAATAGGCTAGAAGGAGTTAGCTCTTCTTAGGAGTTGAAACTAAGGATTTCCAAGTGACACAAAAGTATAGCTATTAGTACTAATCTGAACCACTGCTCTTTTTTTTAAATTATATTTTTAGGGAAGGGTCTACAGGGTGTACAGGGTCTCATTACTAGATTGGACTTGCAGTGATTCTCCTGTTTACATCCTCTCAAGTGCAGAGATTACAGGTGCTTGACACCAGGCCCAGTCTCATTCGCTGTCTCAGTGGGCCCTGGGATGGGGCCAGCACGGCAGGCCCAGGGACCCAGGGATTGAACCCCTGGTCCCTGTGCCTGCTTTCAGGTGCTGCAATCTGCTGAGCTATTTGGCAGGCCCTTGAACCACTGCTTTTAACATAGTAATTATGAGATCAAAGCTCAATTTCTTTTTCCCCTATCTCTTCAATAAACAACACCTGTAACCAGATTGCACAATTCTCATGGTCAATGCATTATATTTCTAACACCATCCAAGAAGATGCCAAAGTCCACAGACTATTCAAAGGCCCTCAGTAAATACTTTAGGGAAAAGGTAGGGGTATTATCCCAGGCAAGCCTGTCAGACTAAAATCTCATTGCTTAATTACATAGCTGTCACATGCTAATTCTTTTCCATACCTTGTCTTTATTGGATGTATATGCTTTAATGAGGAAATGTTTTCCTTGCTGCATTTTTTTCTACCATAGTTACGGCTTCTGTCAAGTAATTTATTTAGTCACTGTGTTGTTTCTGAGTATTATAGTCTTCTTTACTCACTCTTAATGTGTAAAGTGCTTTAAAAACCTTGCAACCATCAAAGTAAAAGATGCAGCTCAGTGCCTCACTCTCCAACACTGCTACAGGGCTCAATGATCTATAGATCATGTAATAATTTCATTTAGCAGTACAATAAAAGTCAAATTAGTTTCCATGAGACAGTTATGTATGATAATCTGGATTACTGTGGCCTCCTACTGACTGTATTATCATTGTAATGTTATTTCCCTTCCTAAGCTTCTGGTGGATTTTTCTCTCAGTTTATATTTATTGAATCATTATAAAAACTGAAGTCTTAAAGTCTTGAAGAAATGGATTTATAAAAATATAATGTGTCCCAGTAATGATCTCAACTTCCAATGTATCACTTTTCTCTTTTTTAAAGTAGTTAACTGTTAGGTTTTCAAAGCATTGTTCAAAATGTGCATCTTTGAGTTTGCAGCTGAAAAGCAATAGCTGAACCTCATGCATCCCCCTACCAGGGCCAGTATTCACACGTGGCTCCATCACATTCCACTCTTAGTGCATTAGCTTTTAATCACTGTGAATATCTAACATAGAACATGTAGAAGGAGCAGAGATTTATTTTCGTCCACAATTTCAGGTGTTTCAGTCCATGGTCTCCTGGCTCTGCTGTCCCCAGACCTACAGTGAGGTGGTCACATCATTGCAGAAAAACAGGGCTGAGGAAAGCTGTTCACCTCGTGGTGGTCAGAAGTCAGAGGAGGTAAGACACCTTGCTCGGGCTGGCTCCCTCCTGCTTTTGCTCTGTCCAGTCCTCTTGTCAGTTGGGCAGTTCCTCCTCATTCAGTGAGGGGCTTCTCCTTCAGGTTTCTGCCCCACATGCAGGCTTTCTGGAGAAGCATCCTTCTCTCCGACACTCAAGGAAGAGCACTTGCTTATTTTCCTTGATGTTTCTCAGTTTAATCAAATTGATTGTTTAGATCATCCATCACAGTTGCCTCCCAAGTGTATTGTAGTCATTTCTGTTGGCATTTCAGAGAACTTAGCCATGGTTCTAAAGTGTATAGATATGTTCCTCTTGTAAAAGATAGGGTATACATAAACAGATGTAAAATTTGAGTGTCAGGTGTAACCTGATAATACTACATAAAAGATAAGAAATTAAGGCATACTGTAATGAGACTGAACTATTTCTCCAAATTCTCAAAATATTAGGCTCAAATTTATTAAGACCCTTTCATACACAATTAGCCATTAAGCTATTTTTCCAATTGCTCTTTTTTGTTGTTATTTTTGTGACAAAGTCTTGCTACATAGTTGAAGCTGGCCTTGAATTCTCTCTGTAACACAAATTGGCTGTGAATTTGTGGCAATCTACTCTGCTTCAAGTTACCAACTACTAAGCTTACAGTTGTGTACTACCATGCCTGGCTTCAATTGCTATTTTTTTTTAAGGTACACACAACATACATTGCTCCACCTATGGCTAGAGAGGTTGACAATCAGGCAGGCATTACATATTAAGAAAAATGGAGCTATGATATGAGGTACTACAGACTTATCATCAAATTTATATTTTAACTAGTAACTCATTCAGCCAAAATTCAGTTTTTAATTTCCAAATACAAGACCATTCTCTCCTCTGCCTCAGATCTTGCCTAGGAGCTCCTGCTATGCCAGATTGCTCATCTCTATGCTTCAGTAGATCCTTAAAGTGTTTTTTCACCCTTCTTTCTTGCAACTGCCTCACTTCAGTTCACCCGACAGCAGCGTCTCGGTATCCTGTTATCTTAGCGCTGTCGTGTGTGTCCAGCTCAGCACAGCCACGCACCATGGAACATCATTTCAGGGCTGTGAGACAGGACTGTGTAGCAGAAAAACACTGAGAATGCTTCTTTCTGGCTATTTTTCATTAGGCAGAAGGAAAATAGAGAGATAAAGTAAAATATGCCCTGTGTTTGCTGCTTACGAGATATTTATGTGAGGAGTGGAAGGATATAGAAAATGTTCAAAAAAGGAAGCAAGGTTGTAAAATATGAAGGGACAAAAAAGACCAGAGAATCAGACATGAAGGAAAAAATGGTGTGAAAATTGGGATGAACAAGAAAATTCACAAGAAGAACCTTAACTTTATTTCTCATTTAAAACTTCACCTTCTCAACATCTACCTGGCAAGCACGAGGTTCTGGGTTTGAGCCTGGGTGTGCAAAATAACAATAAAAAAGTAATCTTCTTGAGGAATTAACTCTTACAGAAGGAAAATGAAGCCAAGCATGATCATTTTAGCACCATTCTGTAAATATAAGTTTTATGTTGTCTTCTAATTTCTTGCTAACTTGCTTACCCAATCAAGCAACTGCTTTTTATTTTGGTAGAACTGCGGATTGAACTCAGACCCTTGCACTTGCCAGGCAAGTGCTTATTCTACTGAGCTATCTCCCCAGCCCTTAAGTAACTGCTTTAAATGTTTCCTTTATTGAAATGGATATAGATAATAAAATCAATTAAACAACAACTCAAAACACACTTTGATATTAATAATATTCAGTTTACTAAATGCATGTGTAGAGAGAAAAAATGAATAATGCTTGACATTAATATAAAAATTTGCTTGCTGCTCTAATCTGGTAAAACCTGCAGTTGAAGGCATCTCTCTGATTTGATTTCATTTGTAAATTATTTGTGCTGATCTTGATTTTTACCAAAATGCACTAGATTTATGACTTTAGCTTCCAAAATAAGTGAAGACAATTCTCAGGCAATCTGCAATTAAAAAATGAAAGAAGACTTTGTGGTACATTGTCAACTGTAAATTCATGCCTCTGTTTATCCTTTTGCTGATATCCTACTTTTGTTGCAAATTGAATTTCCTTCAAGGGCTTTAATACACAGCATCAGCGGCAGGTGCTATTTCCCATTAGAAGACAACTCTCCGCCGCTCAGTGACACAGTGGCCAAGGAAATTATAGAAACTTCCTTATCTCTTTGTAAGAGGAAAGGAATTTTCAACTTAAGCATTAATGAAAAATGTCTACCCACTTAGCTGAAGTCAATGAGTCAATGCAAGGTTGCCTGCTCTATTATAAATTAGCTCTTCTCCTTCTCCCTTAACATTTCATCTCCACCTCAAGCAACAACTCTGCCAGGACCAGTGATTTTTCTGTTTAGAATTTTCATGCCTGAAAGTAAGGACTATGCTATCATAGGGAAATAGTTATCTCATGTATAAAGTATGATGGTAGTGTTAATGCTATCAGCTACCAGGAAGTGATTTAGTTACTCAGAAGTTACAAAATGTGCCATTAATTACCATTAATTGCAATTGAGAACAGGTCCTAGGGATTTGGAGAAATCTTTGCAACAATGGCTCAGAACAAAGAAACTATTAGCTTTGCTTATTCTTGCAGGTGACTTGTACTTTGCACTCCTCATTTAAAAAATATAAATAAAACTATGGATCGTGTTCATTTCCTGAAACAGTATGCTGAAAATGTGTTATATGTCATGTGCATTGTGGAAAATAATTCACCTGTTTTAAATAATGTCTGACTTTTAATATATGCATTTGATTCTTCAAAATTTTATAACATAAACAACTTCTATAAGGAAATACTTGAGATTTCAAAACTAAGTTGTTTTCCTACACCAAGACTGGTGACTAATACCATTTATTGTCTAAAGTTATATAGTTCTCTGATTCAATTTCAGAGCTTCATATTCAATAAATCTGTGACTCAGTATAAGAATTCACATATTGGTAAAGATGCATGTGTTATTTTTATTCGCATACTTTATCAGTCACTTGCCTAAGTTTATAACAATTACTATAAATTGGTGATGAACATGAAGCCCAGTACACTAAATTCCAGCAATGTTTCTTCTATATGGTTAAAAAAAAACCAATGTGAACATAATCGTTGCTTTTGTATGGTCAGACTATAAGAACATGATATTGTATTAAAAGTAAAGATCCGTGTGTCACAGGATCCAGTTTTACTTTGGGCAGCTTTGGAATTGAAAGGATTGAGCTAATACAATCTGTGATTGTTGTATGTGGAGTAGGTTTGGGAAAATATGGGACTAGAGGTGAACTAGTAGGAAGAGAAAAGTGTGTAGACTGATACAACTACTGTGGAAAGCAGGGTGGAGATCCCTTAAACAATTGTGACTAGAAGTCCCATTTGACCCAGCTATTCCCCTTCAGAGTATTTTTACAGAAGAATTAAAATCATCGTACCACAGCAATATATGTACACTCATTGTAGTAGCATAATGTGTCATAGTTAAATCTTTGAAACAACCCAAATGCCCATCAACCAAAGAATGGATAAAGAAGATGTGGTGTTTGTATACAGTAGAGTACTACTTAGCCATAAAAGATACATTTAAGGTTTTTATAGGTAAATGGATGCAACTAGAGACCATACTCATAAGTGAAATAAATCAAACTCACATATATAAACGTTGCTTTGTCTCCCTAGCACAAGATAATGAAAGAGCAAGTAAGATCCTAAAAATACAACAGATATTATGAATGGGAGAGAAACTGCACAAAAAGAAAGAAAAGGAAAAGAATAACTGAGTGGAGGGTTGTCGCGCGCCTCCCTGGCCAGCAGGAACACACACAACCTTTGACAGCGGCAAACAAGCT
>NDGM011199210.1:0-12512 GCA_002564305.1 Octomys mimax
GCCCATAATAGCATTGGGTCTTCTGTTTAACTGGCAATGTCAGAAATTGTTGACCCAAGTCCGGTTTGCAGACCAAAATTAGAGAAAAAGGAGGGCTGTAAAGAAAGTCAACATTTTGAGAATTGTAGGATTTTAGACTCCACACTCTCCACTGGATTCCTTAGTGTTTAGTGTTTAGTGTGTGGACAGATTTCCTGCTCTTCTTGTTCATGATTCTTGGGTAATTTCTTATAAAATAATATTATAAAATGTGTCCTTATTATATTGTTCCTTTTGCAAAAACCCCAAATCCATGACATGGTTGATCAATGAATGCAAAATTATAGTTACACAAAAGTAAGAAGTTCTGATGTTCTATTATGACACAGAAGATCTACCACAGATAAAAATAAGGTGTCATTCATTTTAAAGAGATAGAAAGAGTTTTAAGTTTTCATAAATGAATGATAAAATTTTAGTAGATGGACACATTTAAACTGATTTAAATGCTGTTCAATGTATACTACTACATGGTACAAAATAGAAATTTACAATTTTTATGTTTTTATGCATCTGTTGAAATAAATTTAAATTTTAAAAATTCTTATGATACTTTCACCTAAAATATATGTAAGGAGACAAATAATGTTTTGTGGGCTTTCCTGGTGCCCATTCAAATCACATTGAGAGACAGTGAACTCATTCCCACAGCTGTCACAAAATCAGATACTGTGTACACAAATCAGATTTTTGCTATAATATTGGCCAAGACTAAGTTCAGGACAGAGGCTGTCATCCCGCTGTTGGATATTAGAGTATTTAGAGTGGATGTGAAGACACAGACTGCTGAGCCCCAATCCTGGGTCTGGCAGGCAGCGCAGGGCGTGGAGGACTAACAGGTTCCCTTAGCGGGGTGCCGTCAGGGGAAACAGGCCAAAGGAAGCCACCTCGCCTGTGTGCTTATGCCTTTTCTACCAGAGAGCACGGCAGGGATTGAAAAATACGACAATTGTTCATTGTTATTATTATTATTTTTTTCCTTTCGTCATTTTAGGGAAATGTCTACAGGGTGTTCAGGGTCTCACTACTAGATTGCACTTGTAGTGATCCACCTGTTCACAACCTCCCAAGAGCTGGGATTACAGGCACGCCCGAACGCTCAGTCTCAATTGCCACATCAGCGCACTGCGGGGGTGGGTCCAGCATAGCACATTGTTGTTTTTTGCTCCTGCATCTATTACTCTTTGGAAAAATCCCAGGCTGGGCTATCCTTGCATGATCTTGCTCAGTTGCTTGTTCTCATGGCCCTGCTTCCCCCAGAACCTCAAGACACCCTCAGGTTCAGCATCACACTGTGGGATCCCTGCCCCAAGCCCTACTTGTAGAAAATGAACCTAAAAGCATAGAATCCATTTTTGTAAAAGTAAGTGAACAGTATCTATAATCATTGATATTTTTTAACCTTGCCTTTCAAATTTGTTACGCTGAACCTGGCGCATAGCAACACATTCTGGTTTTGGTGTTCATATTGCAACCCTGGACTCCATGTTCAGACAGGGTTACTAATTCAACTGAAAGAATCCATTGTCCATAAACTTTCTTCTAGCTCTATTTTTTCTTCTTTTCAGCCTATCTAAGATTAAACAGAAAGGGAAATTCTATTGATGGATTTTTGAAATAAGATATGCTATAATTGTTATTTTCATTCACTCATTTATTATTATTTTTTTTTTTTTGTACCAGGGATTAAACTCAGAACGTTGTGCTTTCCAGGCAGGCACTTAAGCCACTGAGTTCTCTCCTCAGCCTCTTATAACTCCAAATTTAGTCATATTGCTATTAGAGGAGGCATGAACTATATCTATAGATATGAACTTAGATGTGTCTACATGTACTTGATGAGAACTATACTTTTTTAAAAGTCACCAACCAAATGTAAATATATAAATTAATAAAAATGGAAAATGATATGTATCTAAATCAGATTAATCTACTTGCATTTTCAGTGCCATATACATTGGGTCCACTTGACAAATTCTTATATTGTATCCTTTTAATGTTCCAATATCTACATATCTATAATTTTATTTACTATTTTCTGCTGATATTGAGTAAGTAATAATCAGTTAATAGATAAATAGTCATAATTAATTTAAATAAATTAGCATGGGGGTACTCTTCCAGTTTTTCTTAACAAGCAGCTACTTCAAAAGCAGCAGAAGAAATACTTTTGATGTATTAATAAGAAGTCTCAGTTTGAAAAACACAAACCTTAGTGAAGCATGGACTGGGCAGAGTGCTTAGTGTGTAATTACATTCTTGTCCAGTAGTGCATATGGTCTGGCTTTTACTTCTGAAGAGCAGCAAGAAACACACACCAAATGCACAAGCATGATTTATATGGTTATATAGTCATATAAGTTATGGATTAAGACACAAATGTTGTAAAATAAAATATTTTATGTTTACATAGAAAGTAAACTATGTTATTAAACTTAATTCCATTGTCCCTTATCAGGAAAGTGTTTTGAAAACATGGGTTTTAATAGAATGTTGCTATGGAAATGATTTATTACTTAAAGAATTATTTTGAGGCAGCCAAAACTCTGTTATACATCAATGATTTATTAACTATACGCACTAATCTATTATTGGTTCATTAGAACACATCATTTAGTACCTCAGTTTCATTTAATACCTGAGTTTCATTTAATACCTCAGTAGATGGAGAGAAAAGAAACGAACAGGCCGATAAGAAAAAAGAATCTACGAGTACACTAAAGATGGTGTCAGTAGGGAAGAGGTTGTGCCTGCTTCTACTGGAGTGAAGATCTAATTTTTAAAACTAATCGATGTATTAGTTATTCATTAATTATAGATATTACTTCTTGTATTTGCATAAAACTGATAATAGAGATTACAGCATTTAAGAAAACATAAAATGTATTTGATGTTTTATCAGTTTTTAAGTTTTACCATTTTTGCTCACTGGAGGAAATGAAAGAAGTTGCTTTATTTATTTATTTGTTTATTTTTTGCTGAACTCAACTATACCACCTTAATTCTCCCGTGTAGTTTAGCTCTGATTCTAGCTTTTAAAATATAACTATATATAAAAATAAATAAAATAAATAAAAAATAAGTATATTACTTAATTTTATGCATTTCATTTTTCAGAACTGTGAAGTAGGATACAGAACACTGACCTCATAATTACTGGTATGATTAACTATGTTAGCCTTGATGGATTGTCATACAATGGATCCCTGCCAAGTAATCTAGCATGTATTATTTCATTTGTATTTGTTATTATTATCTTTCATTATGAACAGCCCAGGTAGCATTTTTCTTGTTGCTGTCATTGTGTCTTTTAAATGTCACCACAAGCATTTATTTCACATTTACATATCCTTGCTTTTTTGGGTGATAAAACTTCTTGTTTTGATAAATTTCAAATAAAACAATATTTTGCATTTGCATTTTAGAAGACAAGTAAATACTAATACAGTAAAATATCAAAATATATCTTAAGAATTAAAATCGATACACTTGTGTTTTAAAATTATTACAGGGTGGAAGTTATTTGTAAAAGCTAAGTTGTCTGACATACATTTTACATCATCATAATTTTGTCTGTGTTCAAAATAGCACCCTAATGATAGTTTTAGTAAGGGAGATTTTTAAATAAATTTACATAACACTTTAATGATTTTTAAATTATCACATTAAATATTCAGGGGTAGATTAATCTTTATCAAATATGAATAATTTTCTCTCTTTGTGCCTGCTACGTAACCAAAATTGACAGATACTTAGGCTTTCAGACTTACATCCTAATAGGGTGAGGATAAAGACAATAAAAAATAATGGTAATTTCTAATACTGATATATGCTGTGAAATAACAGAAAGTGGACAATTTAATAAGGAGTAATGGGGGTAAGTAAAGTGTGGAAAGGTTGTTTTAGACAAAGTAATCAAAGAAAAGCCTCCCTGGAAACATGTAGGAAGCAGATTTTGTGAAAATACAGTAAAAAGACACCCAAGGTAGAGAAGTAACAGAAAAATGTTTAATAAACATGATCAAGACAAGTGGCAATGAATTTAATGTGTAAGTAGGAAAAGGAAAAGAAATGAGATCAGAAAGGTAGGCAACACTGAAAACATGGAGTACCTTGTGGCACATGACCAAGTTAATATATTTGTTTTGTTTTATAATGGGAAACCCCTGGAGAGTTGTAAGGACAGAAATGTGCTGAATTATTTATCCTATCCATACCTTGAAATAGTAGAGTATCAGAAATCCTGTGAGAGCCCACCTTATTAAAGTCCCGTCTGTCAAATTCTAATATATTATAATTATAATGGGCACTAATCATATTTTTGCAGGCTTTGTACATTCAGTAGTTATCTTGTACATCACTGAGTTTTTATTCCATTGTCAACATTTGGACGCAGATGTATAGGTGCAGGGAATAAACTGTAGGAGAGAATCGCCATACACATCTCTAATCAGCCACTGTTCTTAATTAGCTAAGCAACTATTCACACAGGTATCATCAAGTTGCTTCCCTCTCAGGCCTGAGATTCCCAGGGTAAGCCTGTTTCATTTATTGAGCAGTAAATTAACACTGCAGTGCTTCAAGCAACAACATGTATTTTAATTCTGTTACAATTTCATTCTATCCGGCCTCCCTGCTGCAGTCCTCTGACAATGGAGCAAACAGGGGAAACGAATGCTGAGACAGTTCTGTCCGATTGGCAAATGGTGTTAGTTTTTCCTCTTGTCTGGTAGAAGTAGCAACTTTTTTTAAAAATACCATTTTTTTTAAAAAAGAGTAGTTGAAATTGCACAAAAACTTAATGGTAGAACACTCTTTGGAGGCAATCCTGGATTTTCTTTCATATCAAAAGCCATTTCTGCTTGCAAAGTTCTAATTCCCTTCGAGTTGCTTTCATTGTAGTTGCTGAGGATCAGCAAATGCAGTAGAAAGCAATTTGTTTTTTAAGGAAACTGTTTGATGAGCTTTAAACGGATAACAATAACGATACTTACACAGATACAACGTCGAGGAAGAAATTGCCATTTTAGAAGAGAACACTCTTAATACGAGTGCCATCCACTGAGCTACATAAAAAGTAATCAAGATCATTGACAAAAGATCTGGTTTGAACCTATGAGCATAGGGTAAAGAATTTTGATAAAAAGCAAACTCCTAACAGGACATTAAAATGTCCCAGACACAATAATAAGGCTTAATTAATATAAGATACATTTAAACTTTGCAAACCAATAGTGAGATCTCTAATTTAAAAGATAGGGACAGTGAGGTAGCTCAGCCATCCTAAGTGCCTGCTTAGGCAAGCTTACGCAGGCACAGGGAACCACGGTTTGATCCCCAGCACCACATGTCACACCAACCTCACCCTCAGGGTAGGCTGAGCCAGCCAAAATAGTAATAACAGTAATAATAATAATAATAATAAATAATTAATAATGCAACATTATCATAAAGAGAATTTTACTGACATAGAAAGTAAAGTGAAAACTCAGGCATAGTGGCACATGCCTATAATGTGGAGCCTGAGGCAGGACAATCGTCATGAGTTCTAAGTGAGTTCCGCTTTGGCCTGAACTGCATAGCAGATCCTGTCTCGAAAAGATAGACAGACAGACGCAGTGAAGAATAATTCTTCTGTTTGTGTTACGTCAAGAGGTAGGTAGGCTCTTATCTAACTGATCATGCTCCAGTAACTGGGGCAAAAAAACCTAAAATGTGAAAGCTAAAAGAGAAGAGCTTCACAGTATTTATCTTATGGTTGTGGAGGGTTCAGTCCACAGGTGAATGGCAGCAAGATAGACGTGGTATAGTGCAGCAAAGGTACTGAATCCTTGCAACCACTGAGGAGAGAGAAGGGACCCCGGGATAAGAACAGCTTTCAAGTCCAGCCTCAGGGATGCACTCCCACCAAAAAGGCATCACTCAAGAGCATCTAAGCCTTCTGTGGGACATTGTAGATTGAAGTAAAAAAAATTACATCTAATGTCCCCTAAAAGGCTAATTGCCATAGCATTTTGCTGTACACATTTGGTCTAAGATCTTTCAAAGTCTTATTCCAGCATTGCTGAAAATTCTAAGAGCAGAAGACTTCTGAAACTCAAGACAAAACCTTTGCAGTCAGTTCTTAAAAATTTAAAAGACTTCAAATACTTCCAGCATATAAAGGTCAGGGTAAATATACCCACTGCCAAAGGGATGAATAAGGGGTTGAAAGGATTCTCTGGCCAAAAGACAACTACAAGTCATCAGGATTTAGCTACACTAAATCTTGTAGCTCCATGGGCAGTACTCAGGGCAGCAGGCTGTGGTAGGATGTGAATTCCAAAGACTTAGACACCCCTTCTCGTTTTCAGCCTTCTGAAGACTCTATAGACCTTTTCCTTTGGTTCTTCTTACAGATTTCCTTGGCAGGCACACCACAAACCTGGAAACTCTCCAATTTGCTGAAGTCTGTACTGCTACTTTATCCTTAATTCTATATGGAACTCTGAATGAGCAGAGCCACCTGGGAGTTCTTTTTCAAAGGACTTCATCATTTTATTTGCCAGTGATAGGTGATATCTGACCATTTCCTGACACCCTCAACATGTTGCTTCTTTTATTCACTATTTAATTAATTATTTTTGTCAACATTTTTTGAACCAGGAATTGAACTCAAGAATGAATATAGGTAGATAGATAGATAGATAGAGATAGATAGATACAGATATAGATATGTAGATATATAGATACAGATATAGATATATATTCTTTGTTCTGAAGAAAAGTACTTGACTGCTTCACCAAGCAAATCTTTTCAGCAACCAGGCTCCACTTGGCCACACTTTCACACTTACTTATGGCCAGCCTGCACCACTTTCAGACCTTTGGCTCTGTTTAATTATTTGTCATAAGTCTCACTATACATCTGGCTACAAGCAGAAAATGCCCCTTCCAGAGCCTGAACTTTAGGTTGCCTTGATCTTTCCTTTGATAGATTAATTAGTTCAAAACCCTTACATTTAGCTTACACACATTTTAGACATGGGAAAAATATAAACACTTCCCTTGCCAGAATGAAACATGCATGGCCTCCATTCCAGTGTAGGATGGGCTTCTCTCTCCCATAGGAACGCTTCAGAGCCTGGCCTTCATTGTCTGTATTCGTATTAAAATACTGCGTTTTTGGAATTTAACCAGAATCACACATGAAGCTCAACTTACAGCTTTGTAGGGCTTCTCTAGACCACCTCTGCAAACACCTCTCAACTCATCCTGTAAACCATTTTGCCTCAGGAACAGTCAGTATCCCACATCAGTGGTACCAAAATCCATTTGGTTACTTTCCTATTGTTGAAGAAAAATTTCCGTCTCTACAATTTAGACTTTTCTTTTGGTTCATGGTTTTAGAGGGTTTAGTCCAAAGGCTTTAAGGCAGGAACAGTATGGTAGAAGGACATGAAAAAATAAACTTCCTCAACCCATGGTAGCTAGAAAACTAGTAGACAACACAAAAGCCGGGAACAATATTATACACTTTCAGGTTGTTTCTCCAGTGACCTAACCTCTCCTACAAGTTCTACTTTGAGCACACGAGACTTTTGATAAGATATTTTAGACATATACCAGAACATACTCATTTTTCAGTTATCCATATGGCTTTATTTTTATATCAACTTACCTGACAATAACAAAAAGAAATAATTGAATTATTAAATGTATTCTGAGGTTGTCATTCAAATTCAGTTACATTGTTTCACCTCATTGTTTACAGTGTTTCAATGATTATGACACAAAATAATTATACAATATCCATATCTTCATATTTAACTAAATAACATTACAAATGGCACTAATTTTTTTTTTTTTTTTAGAGAAAGTTCTACAGGGTGTTCAGGGTCTCACTACTAGATAGGATTCATAGTGATCTGACTTTTCACAGCCTCCTAAGAGCTGGGATTATAGGCATGAGCCACCATGCCCAGTCTCAATTGCCATCTCAGCACGCTCCAGGGTCAAGATCAGCAGGGCAGGCCCAGGGATCAAACCCCTGGCTCCTGTGCCTGCTTGTAGGCACTTAAATCCACTGAGCTACTTGGCCAGCCCTCAACACATACTTTTCCTAAGTTGAAAATACATACTCTTCCTGATAATTAGAATCAAGAAAAATATCTTGTTTCTACAAACCATGCTAAAATGCACATCTTAAACGTTCTTGTTTATTCAGAATAATGATAATTGGCTAAATCAAACTATATAGCTCAGTACACAAATGCTTGCGATTGTTAATTATAGATTTAATTGGAAATATTTGTTTTCCGGAATATATTTATTAACCTTAAAATGACCATTTTTATTAGCTTCACACTTTCATTTTCACAGTGAGGGTACTGGAGAAATTTGCTTCACTTTATTTAGGTCAATTTCTTGCATACAAGTAGAACTCAGATTGACAAATTAATCAGCTTTCTTAAAGATTGAATCACTGTGGACTACTTCTCTCTTTGTTTCAACAGAAGTAAAGAATCTGTGCAAACGACTCCGCAGCAAGAGTTATAATAGCAGGAAATCTTAGCACTGCACCTTACTCATTTTGTCAATACAATGTACTTGACAGAATTTTAAGGAGCCAACAGTTTGTACGTGAGAGGCTTATTGCTTAATGCTTACCACTTCCCAGTCGTGGTCCATGATTTCACACATGCTATTTTTACTTAAAACATGAAAACATAACTTTGCACAATGCACATGTAAGATAATTTATACTGAAGAATATTCTTTTGGTACAAGATTGCATGGGAACTGTACTTTGAATTAAATATTTTTAATGCAAAAATAGATGAAAGGGAACACAAATACACATTTTGTATGTTTTCAGTAATAGCAGTATATAGCAGTATGCTTTGTTGAATAGTTTTTCTCATTCACATTTGTAGGATTTCACATTTACATAGTGATGCTGAAAATTTGATATTAAGTGCATTCTATTAATACATATTATATTTGTGTATATCAGGCTTTTGTTTTCAAATGGCAAACAAGAAAAATGTTGAATGCACCTTGACACTATAATGTTAAATGAAATAAATCAAACACATATGCTACTTTCATATGCTTTATTAAAAATGTGAATAATGTAAAGATTGAAGAGAAAGATATAGAATAGAAAATAGAGACATTTAGTAAATGGGAAGGGGATCTTATGCTCTAGAGAGTAGAAGGGATGGGAAACAAAGATAATTAAGATTACTTTAATATATCTCCTCCCCATAATGGATGCAATTAATATGTATTACAAACAGGTACTAACAATTTTTAAATTATAAATAATGTTGCTCCAGCCTTGTATAAATCATGCAATAAAATTAATGATTTAGTATACTGATTGTGTTTATATCAATACACATCAATTTAATTTCTGACTTCATGTATAAAATGAAAACAATTAATGTGCACTATAGATTGTAGTAGCACATACACTTTATGTTAGATAAACTTAAGCAGTATAGTATTACATCATATACATAGAAATTAGTCTAAATTAGACCATTAGAAATAGTCTAACTTGGGGTAGTGACACACCTTGTAATCTCAGCACCTGGAAGGCTGATGCAGGGGGATTGTCATGAGTTCAAGAACAGCCTGGGCTATAGCAGGGATTTAACAGCCAGCCAGAACCACATAGCAAGACCTTGTCTTAAACAACAAACAGCAAAAAAGCCCTATAAAAATAAAATTAAAAAATAATAAACAGTCCAGTGCTTTGTATTGTTCAGGCTGATTATATATTTTACTATATACATTTTGAGGTCATGTAGGTTATTCCACAGTACAAACAATTTTCTAGAATGTGAGGCACATTTTTGGAATCTATATCTGAATTATTTTAATGGGATCAGCTATGAATAGCAGCCTAGAGTGATCAGCCTATGCACCCTTTAAAACTTTATGTAGCATAGAGTGCTGGATTCCTTGAATGGATGCACTTAATGCGTTCAGTACAACTAAACCATGACTAAGAGGTACAGACTATAAAATCACTAAGACAATTTGAAAAATAAGCAGAATTTTTAAAAAATTAGATGACATAAACTTTGGAAATATAGTGAAACAAATGAGTGAATAGGTTTGACCAAGTTATAGAGACAATCTGGTCATCTGAGGAACTACATTTAAGACAACAATGTGCAATATAACAGTAACCTATCATCTTGTGTTTGTTTTTGTTTTTTGAAACTGTATATTGTTTCTAATATCTTAGCTATTATTTTTTCTGTTCTCTTTAAAATAAACAAGTTATAGGGAAAATTCAAGTACATTTGGAAACTATGAAATATGTGGGTAATTCTTAGAAATTATTTCCTATTGCAATACTAATAAATAATCATGTGTCATCTGTAAGTTACTAGGAACAGTTTTATCTCAACTAAAATAAAAAAGCATTTTGTTCATATTTTTTACCTAAATGTAAAAAGCTAATAAATGATTCATCTTCATACACGTTCTAGTTTATGTTCCCTTATTTATTTTTGGAAATCTTATTTGACCATATAAATTATGTTTTGGTTATTTTGTTCTAGTTACCTTTGAATTAAAAGACAAATTTACTTGATAATTATTTACCACTTGTCTTTCTTAATATTTTGTAAATACTGGCTTTTAAAATTACATTGTACTTCCAAATTAATAAATGAAGAAACACTTTGTAATTATTTATTAAAATACAAAATACATGTCCAAGTGTGGTGGTGCACACCTGTAATCCCAGCACTAGGGAGGCAGAAATCAGGAAGATCACGATGAATCTGAGCTACATAGTGAGATTCTGCACATAAAAAAAATACAAAATACAAGATATGATGAAATAACTACACTAGTCATAGTGACTAGTTAATTGGTGGTCAGCTTCTTACACCATGTTGAACAGAATTAGTGTGATTCTGGGTGGAAGAGGCCCACCTGAAGGTTGTTGCCAGCAGCACAAATGTGGAACAGGAGAAGCTGTTGGAACACTGTCAGAGAAGCTGTTTGGAGAAGTTGTTGGAGCTGGTGGAAGCTGTTCATTCTCTTGGGCTGTTCTGCTGGAGGACCTTGTCATACTGGCTTTGCCTCTCCCTCGTCACGCTTGGCTGTTCTTCTCTGAGGAGGAGCTATGAATACAGTTATCACTGAGAATGGCTACAGTTCATTTTAGGGCAGCTTTGGTCCTCATCTTGAGCATCACTTTGGTCTTTAGCTTTGGCTTTGCTTCCTATCTCCAGAGGGGAAGGTGATGCACTGCTCAGCCTAAAGGAGAAGCTTTTGACATTGGTTTTCTTGATGGGAACTCAGCTTTCTTCATTGCTGGAGGAGTTTGGGACCTCACTATTGCTGAGGATGGCCGTGGTATTTTGGGAGGATTTCTGGTTCTTAACTTGAGCATTGCTCCCTGGCTCTAGTTCAGATCCCTCAGCCTGCTAGCACAGATTCTTCATCCCATTGGTATAGACTTTCTAGCTTCCACCACTGACCTTTGGGCCCTTCCAGCACAGATCCACGAAGCAGGACTGTGTGAAACATTGTCACATTGTCATGGGCTTCAGGTCTCCAGTGGGGCTTGTGAGAGGTGTTGTTCTGGGCTCTAGGTCTTCAGCAGGACTCATGCATGATATTAGGTTCCAGGCCTTCAGCTGGATTCTTGGTCTTTAGTATGTGGACAGATTTTCTGCACTCCTTGTATATGATTCATTTTGGGTAATTTAAAATAATATAAAATGTGTCCTGTGTTATATTATTCCCCTTGCAAAAATCCCAATCCACAACACTAGTTAAGCATTTACACTTATGAAAACAGTATATAGGCACAATACACATATAAATAGTAAACTCGATGCAGAAAATACAGAATCAATTTTCTTTTCTTGCTGGGCTAAGGAAATGTGTAAACCAAATACACCTACATGAACAATCCAAAATCTATAAAAATATTATGTTTGAAACTGTATGCAAATAAATAGGAAAGAGATAAATTAGACCAGTTATGTATTTTATTTCTTTCTTATTAATTTGTATGGCAGGCTGCATTGTCAATACTCATTAAAGTGCTTCAAATTATTTGTAATCAAATCATGAGTCATTTTTAAATTATTGAATCTTTTTAGGTAAGTTTTAGGAAACAATCATAATTTTTTTCATAAAATTGATATTTCTGTTCTTAATGGCAAAGAAGAACCAAAGTTAAAGGATCATTTTGTGCCCTAATTATGACATAATTGTTAAGTAGGCAAAATTTCCATAAGTGGAAATATTTAATAACAGACTTATATCAACAGCACCAAGGTTTTTAGGCTGTCAAGGAGAAAATGTTCATATGTATTTGTACTAGTGATTGATGACACATACACATAAAAAATTTATTTTTTTTTAACATTTATTTATTTATTTATTTTTTGGTGTGTGTGTGTGTGGCCAGCTCAGCCCACCAGGGGGGCGGGGCTGGCTGGCATGTGGTGCTG
>NDGM011199214.1:0-10374 GCA_002564305.1 Octomys mimax
TTGAATTGTAGATATTGTTGAATTTCTTGTTTAATTTAATCTGTGACCCATTGGTTGCTGAGTCGGGTGTCATTTAATTTCTTTGTATTTAAAGTCCACACAGTAACTCTTGAAAATATGTCAGGAGTTTTCATGTATCCTGAAAGATATGTACAAATATTCATTTTTAAATTTCTATCTTTCTGTTATAGAACTTGTCTTTCAAATCTGCTTCAATGCATGTGCAATCTCATTTTTCTCTGCTGAGCGTGTATTGCTAAGGTTCCCAGAAAGACACATGAAGCACACAATACCTGATCTGAGGAGTGTTGGATGACATAGCAATATACAGATAGATGATTAGGTCTATTGGACACTGTTGTACCCACAAACTTGTTGTAGCAGGATGTCATTAAAATCCTTTGTCTTAAGGAGATGAAGCTAAGGATATCTATCAGTTTGCTTGGTGCATTAAGACAAGACACATTATTACCTGTAGAGACAAAAATGGATGCCAGGTAAAAGGCACTGACAAAACTCATCTGTTGCATCTTTCTTCCTAAAGATGCTTGCAAACTATAGCCACAGAAGGAAGGTAGCTGGAGTAATCATTATCCTGAATTAATTATTTCAAATCACTCTTATCTGTGCTAGGACTTTCTCTGCCCAAATATATTGTGAAACCTGGGGACATGAAAACTGTGATTTGCTCCTTAAATTTGAGTCTTTCAGGTCACCAAATGGAATAAAAGCAAATAGTACGCTTGTAAGAGTAAATGGGATACAATGAATGCATTTGTCATTTGGTATACTTCTTTCTGAAATCTTCTAATTTTTCTAACTATGGTTATGAAATTTAGAATAATAATGAAAACAGAAAAGATTATTGATTATTGTTATTGCTCATGGATTATATAGATAAGGAATGCTTTGCAAATTAGAAATTAATAGTAATCATATTTGACTTCAGGAGAAAGGATAGAAAACATTTACTTATATTTACTGATTTAATATTTAGTGATTAATGACACAAAGTTACTTTGAAACACAGACTCAATTCCAATTCTTATCTGATTCTGAAGTACCTGCATCTAAACATTCTATAAAAATCCTCTAACTACTCCTTATAGCAGCAATATTTTCCTCACTCATTCTGACTAAATTTGATCATTGTTTTTGAGATATTTCTTGAAAATTCTGAATATTTATACATAGCAATAAATATTACTGTATACACAGTCATGCACCACATAATGATTTTTTTTTGGTTAATGATGGACAAAATAGAAAGAGTAGTTTCAAAAGTTTCTATGAATTAGTGATGCTGCAGTCCTCTTAGTTCATGTGTACATGCTATAATGTTTGTATGATAGTTCTACCTACTGACACATTTCTCAGAACTCTGCCATGGCCCATCATTAAGTGATACATGGATGCCCTTACCTATCTGTCTATTTATTAATTCATTGCATATTCTGAATACTTTTCTTCTTTATATTCTGTAGTCCTACAATTTATTATACTTCAATCTCTCCCTTTATAGGTAATGACATATCTACCTATATTTATCTATATGTATTTATATTTATCTAACCATGTCTATGTATACCTATACCTGTAGCTATATATCTGTATCTATATCTCCATATGTACCTTTTCCCACATTTATGCATTTGGTACAGGGTCTCACTATGCAGCTCAGACTCCTGGTCATTCTCCTGTTTCAGCTTCCCCAGTGCTAGGATTACACATGGGCATCACTATGCCCGGATCAGTTGCTATCTCAGCTCCCCCAGAAGTGGGGAGGGTATGGTGTGTGGGACCGGGGATCAAACCCTGGTCCCTGTGCTTGCCAAAGCACATACTTAGTACACTGAGTTATCTCTCTGGCCCTCTATTTGTATCTTTATGTGTACATAATAAATGTTAATTTTAGTCACTGTTGTATCGTTAACTATTGTACTTTTCCTTTATTCCCAAATGCAGTATAAGTTCTGAGAGGTTAAGGCCCCTGAAGTGACTTTAAAATAAGACCAATAAGACTGGATGGAAAATGCTACACACCAGCTATTGTAGAATTGCAAGGAGCAGGTAAAAATAGCTTACTCCTCATGATAAATAACTTATTCTTGGAAAATGTCATATGATAAATGTTAATGTCCTACTGCAGCATGAGAGTAAACAGACATTTGTTACTTTACTTGCTGATGATAGTAATAGTGGCAATTTACTTTCTGAAGGGCAGCATTACAGTTCAGCTAGTCCATGTTAGATGCCACACCTGACCACTATGCTACAGCCATTTTAGAATAGAATAAAAATGGCCCATAAAAGAGGACTGAACATTCTTCTATGGTTCTGAGATAGACTGAGAAGGATTCCCTAGAAGGGCTCATTTCTTCTTCATTAATATTTTCTTTTCTACTATCAAAAATAATTATTTGTCAGGTGCTATATGCCAGCATTAGCTTAGAAGATAGAAATAAGTTAAACATTTAGGTAACTAAATTCAGTTTAGTTTTATAGAATATACATATATAATATATATTATACATAATATAGAATATATATTGAAATATATATGATGAAAAGAGTTAAAGTTTAATAGATAGGAAATAAAAGATGATTACAAATCTTTAAAATATTGCTATAGTATTAAGACTTCACTCTATAGACAAAGATTTATAGGTTTAATCACTGTGCTAATATATAGAGACTTGTATTTTAATAATATTACCCAAACTGCAAAGAATTAAAATAGGTAGAATTTGCACATTTATAAAATAATATAAGTATGCGGTGATGACATATAGTGGCAAAACATTTCTGCATAACTGAGATGCTGGGGTGGAGCTGGTTAGCATTAGTGTATGAAGTCATAATAACTGGGAAAGCAGTCAGGTTTGCTGTTACCTCTTTTCAGAAGAGGTAACAGAAGAGGTAAATTTCCTCTTTTTCTGTAATAATTAAAATATTTAATTTTTTTCTTACATTATCAAAAATATTACCTCTGAGTGTTTAATGATGCAGAGGCCCTGAGCTATTTATTCTTAACCGTTGATTAAAGTACTAAATCTAAAATTTTACTTGAAATTATTTTGTTTGCTCTGTTCAGACACAGCCCTTGAACTAGCAGTCCATCTAAGAAACAATGAAAGAAATTTTAATCCCTCTGTATTCCATGCTCTCAAAATACTTTGCAGATGTAATAAAGTATAATTCTAATAATCCTGAAAAATTATTTAATCCCCTATTTTTCAGCAGGAGACTCTTGTGAGATTTTATTTAATTAACCTTTAAGATTCAGTAAAATTATGCAACTATAATGTGAATATATGTACATTGATTAAACTTTCTCTGTGTCAGCCCAATTCTAAATTTAAAAAAACACTTTAAACCAGTATATTGTGTACCCTCATTTAAATTTTTTTTTTTTGTACAGAGTCTACTACACAGAACAGGCTCATTGTGACCCATCCATTTTCAGCCTCCCAAGCTCTGGGATTTCAGGCATGCTTCACCACGCCCAGTCTCAATCACTGTCTCAGTGTGCCCTGGGATCGGGGCCAGCACAGCACACCAGGGGGTGAACCTAGTCCCAGCTTCTGCCTGAGCAGGTGCTTTAATCTGCTGAGCTATCTGGCTGGCCCTCCCACTATATTGTGGATGAAATAAAATAACATGCTAAAATTTACACTTACAATGTTTTGTTAGTCTTTTTGAGATGGTCTCACAGTGCAGCTCAAGCTGGCCTTGAGCTTACTTTGTATCCCAGGCTGGTCTCAAACTCACAAGGATCTTCCTGCCTGATACTATAGTCATGAGGCACCAACCCAACTATAATGTAAACTATTAATATATTAGAATAACCACTACTATACTTTTTTATCATAGAGTAGGGAGACAAAAAGTGTATTTTAATAAGCATTTAATATTAACTAAGTTCCTGACATTTGCTACCATGTGTTCTAGTCCCATACCTAATCACTTTACATGTGTAACTTATTTAATTCTTTCAGAAAACCTAGAGGTTCCTACTTTTTTGCCACTTTTGTAGACTAGAAAACAGACCAAGACTGATAGCATAACTTGTTCAAGACTAATATCACTTTTTCTGGCAGAGGAAAGAGTAGAATCATGTTGTATTTCTGATACTTCAAATGAAAGAATGGATGAACCTCCTTCTGCCTTTTTAATAGTTTCTAAAAATTCAAATCTTTCTAACACAAAATGAATGAGCAATTCAAAACTAATTCATAAATAAATGTTGCCCACAAAGCCCCTATTTTCAACAAAGTGTCCTTTCACCAAGCTCTGCGTGCTATGTGACAAATCTAATGAACTATTGAGTAGTTGAGTGCCTGTTTACAACTGATACATACAGCTAATTTGTTTTAATAGTTTTGAATGATCATTCTCATCATCAACAGCAACAACAAAATCAAACCATCTGTCAAAAGGACGTGATTAAGCACTGTGGGACTGAGTCCAGCGCACACATAGGGGGATGCTAGAAAAACAGTTACTGAAAGAGGACAACAAACACTTCTCTCCTGCCAATATGACTGCCCATCCTCCTTTCAGTAATGCTACTTTGATCAGGTGAAGGTACTGCATAATACCCTTGCATGTTCAAATCAAGCACTCAATATCACTATCCTTCTTGAAAAAACAGATATTTATCCAAATTTTTCACAATTTTGCTTTTCAATAATACTAACAACTTGAATTATTGAATAATGAATATCTTTTATGTTCTTACATATGCTTGCATTTTACAATACTAGCAGATGATTTTGAAGCACTTTATTATTTTTAAACTAAAAAAAATAAAGGTAATGCATTCTATCTAGTTTTTCCTCGTTTTATGTGTGCAGTAGAGATGATTAGCAGAATGTATGTCTGAGCACAGGTTAAAAATTTGTGAAAATTTTAAATTTGTTGGAAACTAGAATTCAAAGGAGAACTATACTAAGCCTCTGTAAAAGCTAAAGAAACAAAATAATGTTTGGTTCATGCCACTTAGAAAAATGATAACATCAAACACTGATTACATTGCTGTTTCCAGCATCTGGACATGCTGCTTTTCTGCTGCTGTTCTGAAAATTTAAAACAATAACACATTTTTTCTTAGTCCTCAGAAGTACATTTATCTTTAATCTGAGATCAATATCTATTGCCAATAAATTTTGCTTGTCACATTTCATTAAACTACAATTTGAGAATATAGCTTCTATGCACTTTACTTATTTTTGATTAATTAATTTTATTGATATGTTTTAGGTAGAGATAATGCTCACATTCATCATAGGCAGTTTGTACCTGGACATGATGTATCTTCTTTTTTTCTCATTTCTTCACCTCCCCCCTGCCTTCAACCCTCTTCTTATCCTTATTTACTATTAGAGACCCTTTGCATGATGTCAGGTATCAGGGACTCCTGCAGGGTGTCCCCAGTGTCCTTCCTGAGGTTACAGTGTACAGTAGGAAGAAAGAAGAAGAGACACGATAGAAGTACAGGCAGGGATCTAGGGTAGACAGTTGTTCTATGGAAACAAAAGGCCATGAGCTACTCAGAAACTTGGTATTTATTAATTGAGGAAAATGATGAGGAGATTGCAGCTGTCTATAATAGATAAGTGGTGAAGCTGGCAAAGCTTGTACCAGAGGGAACAAAGCATTTTCTTTCCGAAGGGACAGTAACAGTCAGATTTCACTTGTGGGTAACAAATAAGCTGCTTTGTTGTCAAATTGGGAAGGAATTTCTTCTAAACCCATGCAGGCCTTAGCAGAGACATTAACTGATATCTTAGTCCTATGGTATCACAGCTTGCCTATCTGAGCTCAGCCACAGCCAATGATAATAAGCTATGCTAGTATATTATCAACAGCCTTGCTTTACAGAAAATACATATACACCCTTGGCCAGACTCACTAATTAAATTGAAAGACAATTTGAGGATATCACCTATATATAGCTTGTGGTGCTCACAAGTAAACAGTATCACACATGAGTCTGAGGGAGGACAACACAGAAGCCCTCCACAATTTACAAAAGCTTTGTTTCTACTTTTTCTTTTCTTCTTTTTCTTGTCCTTACCTTGCCACCCTGTATCCATTCTTTTTTTTGCACATTCTCTTCCTATTTCACAATAACTATCATGTGTTTTGAGCCTTGTTTACACTTTTGTTTTCTTACACCACAGAAATAGTATAGAACTTAAATGTGTGTGCCTCAGATATTTCACTCAAGAGCATTGCCTCATGGCTCATCCATTTACCTATAAATGTCCCATGTTGTTCCTTCTTTATGGCTGATTATTGCTCCAGTATGAAAAAAAATTCTTCTTCATCTATTCACTGGCAGATGAGGTGTTTGGGCTGTCTCCAAGATTTATCTACCATAAACTATAATGCCATAAGCATGGGTGTGTGAAAATTGCTGTGAAGATGCTTTAAGTCTATAAAAAAGATACCCACAAGGGGGACAGCCCAGTCAAATGGATCATCTAGTCCTAGTGTTTTGAGGAATCTTCATACCGATTGCCATAATGGCTGAAAGCAATGCATAGACAAAAAATTATACTGGTGAATTCTCACATCAGTAGAAGTGAGGGAGCTCAAATAAACAATGTAATATTGAACCTTGATCTTCTCAGAATAGAAGAAGTTAAATCCAAAGTTCATACTATGGAGCAAATTATAAAGATCATAGCAAATTTAGTGGAATTGAGGCCAAAAAATTAGTACAAAGAATCATGAGTTAGTTCTTTGAAAAATTCAAATAAATTTTTAAACTCCTAGTCAACCTTATCAGAAAAGAAAAACACTCTAGTTGATGCAATTAAGGATGAAATTACAACAGATTCTGCAGAAAACCCAAAAGATCAACATGTATTAGAGGGTCTGCACTCAAATATGAGGGAAAATATAGAAGACATGGATGGATTTCTAGAGCCATATGAATTGCCAAAGCTGAATCAGGAAGATATACAAAATCTAAATAGCCTAATAGCAGTCAATGAAATAGAAGCTGTAATTAAAGATTTAGCAACCAAATAGCCCAGATCCTGGTGGCTTGACTGTTAAATTTGACCAGAAATTTAGAGCTCTAATGATACTACTCCTCGAAATCTTTAATAAAATTCGAATGGAATGAATTCTCCCAAATTCATTCCTAGAAGCAAGTATTACNGAGATAACAAAACCATAGAAGAATCTGACCAACAAAGGAGCTGTAGGCCAAATTCTCTCATAACAATCTTCCATAGGATACCGGCAGACAGAAAAAGAAATATGAAAAGATTGTATTTGTATTGCCTCCTTTCCATTGTACAATATTGTTTACACTGATGTCATTTATCCATGTATTATATTCACAAGTACTTTAGTGTTATTTTCAACACTCTGACCAGTTAGATCAGTTGAGAGAAGAAAATATGGTTTTATCTTTATTTCTTCCTTCTCCAACACTTTTTTGTGCCCTCTACAGACCAAATTTTTCTGATTACTATACATTTTCTTTTCTGTATAAAGAAATCCTAACATTTCCTGAAAAATAGACATTTTGAGAAAACTTTAAAATACGTATTTGCTGAAAAATCTTTACCTACTCTTTAATTTTGGAAGATAATTCTGCTCCATACGGACTAGTTCTTCTCTTCTAGGTTTCTTTTTCTTTCAACAACTAATCTACCATTCCATTCTCTACTTATTTGCTGATTTCAGAAGACAAGACCCATTTAACTTTTGTCCTACTTTCTTGATCTTTTAACTATATATTTCCCACCTTATTTTAAGATTTTTCTTTCATTGTAATTTTAGAAATTTATATATAAAGAGCCCAGGAATGGGTGCATCATAAAGGTTTGCCTATGTTGATCAGCATTAGGATTGCTTTAACTTTAACCTATTATAAATAATTGTCCACAATATTCACTTAAAATATAAATTAATCTATTGGCAAAAAATAAGTATTTACTTGTCTTATTTAAATATCCCATTTGATAACTCCAGATTTGATTACAAGAATACGTTTACTTCCTAATAAATTTTAAATACTTATCAATGATATATTAATTTACAATAAAATGATTACATTAATGTATGAGAATTTCTGTTAAATTTTATGTGTCAAAGTTCATATTGTTATGTTGAATTTTGGATGTTAATCCATATTCACTACTTTGAAATAGAATGTATATTAAAATTCCTAATATTAAAAAATTAGGACCTCCAAATATCTCGGAGGATTAAAACACCTGCAAGCAGTTTCCAGGGTCTGGTAGTTCAATGCCTGGGCCTGCATGCTGGCTTACCCCCAGCATACACTGAGACGGTGATGGAGACTGGCCATGGTGATGCACCCCTATAATCCCAGCATTTGGAAGGCTGTAAACAGAAGGATCACTACAAGTCTGTTCTAGTAGTGAGACCCTGAATACCCTGTAGAACTTTCCCTAAAATACAGAAAAAATACATAAACAAATAGATAAATAAATAACTTCAGCCAAAATTCCAAGGAGTTGTCTTTTTAAAAGAAAACCAATTTTTTCAAGAGATAAATCACATATGTTAAAATTAAAATCTGGAAATATATACCTCAATGATTTTAGTATGTTGAGAGAGTTGCATATCCATTACCATTGTCCATTTAATATTATCTTGCATATGAAAAACATTTGTAGGGGCTGGGGAGATAGCTTAGCAGTCTAAGCACTTGCCTGGCAAGCACAAGGACCCATGTTTGATCCCCAGTATGACATGCCCGGGCAACCCTGGGCTTTCAGTGTCAGCCATCGAAACTAGGCATGGTAGTGCACACCTGTAATCCCAGCACTGAGAAGGCTGAAACAGGAGGATCAACAAAAGTCTGAGCTGCATAGAAAGACCCTGTGCCAAACAAAAGAAAAGATTTTTTGAAAAAGATATGTCTAGTCTTTAATGGGGAGTTTGCATTCTTCCTAATTTTCTCCTCTTCCAAGACTTCAGCCTAGGAAACTATTGACCTATTAATATTGTTGAAGATTTTTCAGATACTGAATATTTGACAAAGATGCAATTGTACATAGTATGGTTTATTTGTCATATTCCATAATGTAGTGTAGTATTCTCAATTTCTATGCATAACAGAGTATGTCAGTACAATATTATTTTTATTGTACTACTATCTCTTCTATGTATTGTTTCATCTATCCATTAGTCAATTTGTCAACAACAGATGGTGTATACTTGCAGCTACTATGAATAAGGCAAATGTGAACATTCATATTCAAATTTTTGTGTATGCATACACATTTTTTAAATGTCTTCATTTAAAAAAATTCCCTTGAATCAATGACTTAAATGGTATTGAATTTTGGTTAACATTATTTATAGTTAAAAAAGTCACAATTGCATGCATTTACAGACTGTGATATTTTACTATATGATATGAATACTTACTTTTGTTTCTCAGAGTATATATCAAAGAGTAGAATTTCCCCAGAGTTTGAAGAAATTTTAGATTGTTTTTCCTAATGTGCACATCCGTTCACACTCACATCATCAGTGTATGAAATCTTGTTTTTATACTTTTCCACCACAACTCAATATTATCTTTTTTTAATGTAGTCATAATATTGATTGTTCAGAGTGTCACACTGTTGCATTTATTTAGTCTTACTTATTCTAATGGGGTTCAACATAGCTGATGTGTTCATTGGTTCTTATTTCTCTTGCTAATGCCTACCAAGACACTTTACTCATTCATTAAGAGTTTTGTTATATTTTTGTGATGAAAATTATATATTCTATATAAAGTCCTTTATGAAACACAAAGGGTTGCAAATATTCTCCCTCACTCTGGAAGTACTTGTCTTGATAATGTGATCTGAGTAACAAAATGAAGTCCAGTTTAAATATTATTCCTTAGTCAAAGCAGATTTTTGTTCAGTCTAATGAAAGCTTTGCCTAATGGAAAGGTCAGAAAAATTTGCCTCTCCACTCCCTTCCAAGAGTTATATTCTTGGCATTTATATTTACATATTTCATGTGAGTATTTTTGTAGCTTTTAATAATGTGTCCAAATTTATTATTGACATGCAGGCTACAGGCATCCAATTGTTTTACCTGTGATTATTTCTGAATTCAATTTTATCGCATTGACATATTATGTCAATAAAACCCTGTCTTGATTTTAATAGTTGTACAATGTGTATTGAAATCAGGAAATGTAAGTTCTCCAGTTTTTGTCTTCATAAAGTTAGATTATCCATTCTTAGTCATTTGACCTTCTCACGTTGTTTTTAGAATTTATATGTCCCTCACGGCACTAAGCATCTTTATTTGCTGGTACATTTTTTGAGTTCCTTTCATAATCTGGCTATTAAACTTTTTTTTTTTTTTTTTTTTTTT
>NDGM011199215.1:0-16472 GCA_002564305.1 Octomys mimax
AGTCCAGAGTGACAGCCCAGGATCCACTTGAGGACAGTCTGCAGGGACAGCCGGAGCTCTGGCCTCTCTGTGCTGAGACCCCCGCCCCTCCTCATGTGGGGCACACCCTGTCTGCCTGGGGACTGCGCACACTGAGCACGCTCCCTTCTTGCGGCCTGATCTGACAGGAAGTGAGCTTGCAGGCCCGCCCTGGTCGCCCTGCTAGTGTCCTCCCCTTCTGGCAGTTGGGCGTCGTCTGGTGCATGGTTCTGGTCTCCGAGCTGGTGCCATGTGGCACCGGCCCTTCTTCCATGGCCACCCACCTCCTTTCTGCTCCACCCAATGCCCACCGGAGGCGGGACCCTGTGCCCTGTGTGGGAGAGATTTATGCTCCTGTATTCCCACTATTGCCCCCCTCTTATGCCTGCCCCTCACCAGGCTCAGTGTGGCCGGAGTACACCAAGTGCAGGTCACTGACTCCAGCAGTAGTAAGCCGCCAGCCTGTCGCAGTTGATGTAAAAAGGGATTTATTTAAGAGTGCTTAAGAATTGATCAATGTCCTCATTAAAGTCCTGAGCATATGGCATGATGCTCATTAGATATTTTTGTGCCAATCAGGAGAGAAGCATCTCAAATTTGTAGCCTTCCATGTGAGCCCAGGCTCCTCTTTGAACCTCCCGGACCTGGATCTGAATGCTGACAGGCTGGCAGCCTTAACATGAGTTCACTTTAATTATCCCAGATCTGGGAAGAAGAAAAAGATGATTAACTCAGAGATGAAAGCATTCGCACTCGCCATGCAAGAGCCTCAGAGGAGTCTCGGGAGGCAGGGGCAGAGCCGGAAGAGGCGAGGCTGGAAGCAGAGACGAGCTGGCCAGCTTCCCGGGTTGTGTGCATGCCCTTGTCCTCGGTCTGGTCTCCAAACCTAGAGCACTGGAAAGTGGGTGGCAATTACGGAGTTCCCTGACCCAGTGCAGCTTGCCCGGTTTCCCTTATTGATAACAATCATAGTCCAGTAGATCTACACAAATATTAGTGGTTTAAATAAGATTTTTTTCTTGGCCACATGTCTGTGGTCAGTGAGGGGCTGGCTAGGACTGGTGGTTGGAGGATGGCCGTGCCCACAAGCAGGGAAGCCAGGGACCTGGAGGTGGACAGATGACCTGGGCCATTACGATGCCCCGCGTCAGTAGGGTCGTCCTCAGAGGAGAGTGGCAGGATGCAAGACACGGAGGGGTTCCAACCTCTGGAGCAGTGAGTGACTGCATGGGTCTCTTTGAAAGGCTTTGATGGGTACCTGTTCTGTAACCCAGGAGTCCAAGGGCTTACCGGTGGCTAAAGGCAGGGGCACCAGGACACGGGTCTGGCACACGCTGCCCATGCTATGCTCAGGGGCAGCGGCCATTGCAAGGCCAGTCCCACTTCTGGGGCCGAGAGATGCCTCCGCTCCTGGTGGGAGATGCTGGGAAGTCCCTTGGTGTGGGTAGCAGAGAGTGGCAGTCAGTCTGCCAGCTGGCCCTTCAGCTACTCCAGATTTTGATTTCTTTTTAATTTCTAGGGACACAGAGACATGGGTGTCTGGACTTCTGGCACCAGTGCCCTCCGGCATCTGTGGGGGATTTATGTACTTCCGAGAAGCCCGAGGTGGGTGGACTTCATCCAGCACGTGGCTGTCTGTGGCCTGGTGGCCCTCACTTCAGCAAGCCTGCTCTCTGTGGCCTTGTGCTGGCTCCTGCCGCCAGTTGCAGTGGTCCCTGCCTGCGGGGCCGTCTCCTGGGCTCTGCTGTGCTGTTCCAAGCGTGCCCGGTGCCTCCTCCTCCTCCTCTTCCTGTCTTGTGGCCTGCGTGAGGGCAAAAGGGCTCTGCTGGCAGCCGGCACTGGGATCGTGATCTTTGGACACATCGAGAATATTTTTCATAACTTTAAGGATCTGCTGGACAGCATGACTTGCAACCTAAGGGCAAAGAGCTTCTCCATACATTTCCCACTTTTGAAAAGATACATCGAGGCCATTCAGTGGATTTATGGCCTCACCACTCCCCAAAACCCATTTGATGACCTCGTTTCTTGGAACCACAGCCTGGAGGTCTCTCTGTCCAGCTCCAGCCATGCCCTGGAGGCACAGCTGAAGGACACCAAAGGGGAGGTCCTGGGCGTCCTGTACCACATGGTGACCATGGCGGAGGCCGCCTCCTCTCTGGGCCGAAAGCTTCTTGCCTGCACTGGGCTTTTGCTCCTCCTCCTCGGCACCGGGCTCTTCCTGAGGCGGGTTCTGGGTCCTCGTGGCTGGAAGTACAAAAATGTCTACATCACCAGACACTTTGTCTTGTTTGATGAGGAGCAGAGGCGCCAGCAGCGGCCCTGTGTCCTGCCCCTGAGCAGGAAGGAGCGGGGAACCTATGCCGTCGTGCCCTCTTTCCAGCTGACCCCCAGGGACAGGAGTGCCCTGGGGCTCTTCCTGCTCCCTGTCCTGGCCCACCTCTGTATGTGGGTGCTGTTCGCGGCCATGGACTACCTACTCTACCGGCTCCTCCGCTCGGTGGGCAGACAGCTGCAGAGCCTGCCGCGGCTGGAGGTCCACCTGCAGCTGCTTGGGCAGGTAAGGGCGTGGGCGTGAGACCTGAGGCCTCCCCTGCAGGGTGCCCTTGGGCCTCTGATCCTGGCAGAGAGCTGGCACACAGAGAAGTCCAGTGTGGCCCGAAGGTAGCATAGAATTCCAATTGCCTTGCTTCCCTTCGACTTCTGGGAGGAGGCCTCTGAAGCCAGTTTTGTGGCCCACTCCCGTGTGCAGTGGCCTGGCCAGGTCTTCTGGGATGCGAGGGGAGAAGCTGCTCCCTGCCTTTCCTGCTTCTGGTGTTTTAAACGGGAAGCACTCTCAATACACACCTGCTGCAGCCTCAGAGTGTGCCCCTGGCCACCCTTGGGGTGTTCTTGCACAGAGCTAGAAAGTGAGACCCGCTAAGCTAGTGGCCCCGGCCTGGCCTCCAGGGGTGTCACTGAGGACCTGGCAGAGAGTAAGGACCACACAGTGCTTCCTCCAGAATCCCACAGGAGCTGCTTTGCTGGCTGGTGGCTGCCCTCCTGTCTTTGGGCCTTCCCTTTTCCCTGAGGAGATTTGTGAGGATGCTGACAGGGCAGAGGTGCGGGACATTGCCAGACCCTTGTCTAAGCCCAGAACCTGAAGCCAAGCAGGTGGAGCTCACGCTTGAGTGTGTGTGTAGGTGTGTGCGTGCACATGCAAGTATGCACGTGTGTGTGTGTGTGTGTGTGTGTGTGTGTGTGTGTGGTATGCTGGCCTGACACGCTGTCTGGCCAGAGCAGGCACCAACCACGCCTCTGTGTCTGATGTGCCCCCTCAGTGGCAAGGCGCTGTAGATGGTGGAGGCCCTGGAGAAGCCATGGGAGGTGCGGGCCTGCTGCTGCGCCTCTGCTTGGAACCTCTGCACCAGCGCCAGCCTTCCTGCTGCGTCCTCCTTTCCCCTCTCCTCCTGGCTCAGCAGATCCCTCCCTGGCTCCTGCTCTCCTAATTCTGCGCATCTCCTCCAACTTGATTACTCCAAGCTCTCTGCTTCCCTGAAGAATTTAGTTAATTACAAGGCACCCTGATGCTCGGACATTTGGGGCAGGATAGCTAACAGAAGCAGCTTCCAGAGCCGGGCCGGGTTTCTGGGGCGGCCATGCAGAGGCCGCCTGCCCCTTCTCTCTCTGCTGCCTTCACCTTTGTCCTGTCCTTATCTCCCTGCTCCATCCTGCTCCATCCTGCTCCATCCTGCTCCATCCTGCTCCATCCTCCATGCCTTCTGTTTTGTCCTGCTTCTGTCTCATTCCTTTTCCAGCCCATACCCGGCCTCCATTCCCGTTTTGTGATTCTCTGGCTTAGGTAGCAGTGAGGACAATGAGCTCTGCTCCCAGAACCTTTCCAAGGATGGTGCGGGTGCCCAGTGCATCCTCCCGGGCACGTCTGGGTATGGGCACTCCATCCATCCTGGAGTTCTGTGGGGGCTCAGGGCCTTGCAGGGTGGGGACCCATGCACAGCCTGACAGCAGCAGGGTGCTGGGCTGCAGGTGGGATTGAGCAGGTGCCCAGTGCGCTCTGACCCCAGCAAGCTCCTGCATAACCTACAATGCCCGCCCGCCTTGTCCAGGATGCCCAGAGCCTCCTCCGCTGGGAGGGATGCCTCGACTCAAGGCTCTGCCAGGATTTCTCTCCCACTTTCAGTGTTTTAAATAAGACAGGAAATGATCCAAGTTGAGCAGGCCTTGGATTGGGCTTTGTGAGTAAAAGCAGCCTGGTGTGCTCTGAATGAGCACCTACTGTGTGCCTGGGTGCCTGTCCTCTCCCAGCGGTGAGCCCAGAATGGGCCCTCCACTGTCGCCCAGGCTGGTTTGGCTCGGCCACGTGTGTACTTAGGAGGAGTAAACAAGCTTTAAATCATCATGGCACCATTTACTAGATTGCTTGGCATTTTCAAAGCGTGGGTTTGCTTTCCGCGTTACCCTCCATCAACCCGGCACAAAAATGTTGCCTCCATCTTTCTGAGGCCCAGACTCCCAGCTGCAAAATACTCCCCAGCCAGATTTCTAGACTAAATAACTTCTTTGCAGCCTGAGCTCCCGCTGCTTTCTTATTGCAGGCCTGCTCTTCACAAACCCAATTGATGTGTTTGTTTCTCCAGTTGTATAAAAAAGAGTGTGCACTTTTGCTATGGGGACTGGGGCACTGTTTAATTGTAGCCAGGCTGTCTTTTCGAGATTAGAAGCACACAAATGTCTGCCATTGCTCAGGCAGGGGGCTTCTCGCTCTCCCCTGGGGTGGGCCCACGAGGCTGGTGTGCTCTCTGGTGTGGCTGGGGCTTTGTTTGCTTTTGTTGCTTGCTAAGTCATTTACCTCCTCCGCCCTGACTCTGAGGCGCTTGGGTGATAATAACTTACTAAGCAGCCCGTCTGTAAAGCTAATGCTACATCCCTGAGGTGCCTCATCTACGCTGGGAGCAGCTTATTCATGGGCAGATCTGGTCCATTAATTCCTGCTTTACCAAATTAGCAAACAAATCCACCGAGACTTTCCCAGGTCAGGGGAAGAAAGTGCCGAGTCAGCATGCACTTCTGGGAGGACAGCCGGGCTGGTGACTCAGTGTCACCTTCGGGCCTCTGTGGCAGGCTTCTGAGGGCAACTGGCCTGTCTCTTTCCCACAAATGAGAAAGAAGCTCCCTTCTTGAGCATCTGAGGAGGGAAAACATGCCAGAGTTTAGAGACTCCAAGAACAGGTCCCTCTCTTCATCATGGTGACCTTGGAATAGCGTGTCCACCTGGAAGTGGCATTGCACACTGAACAGCAGCAGTCCCTTGCTGTTTCCAGCTCCCTGAGGCTGACTGGAGCTCCATTGAGTGCTCCAGTGTCTTTGTGGCCCGATACAGGGCTTGTCCTGCTGGAAGCAAGAGGCTGTGTCCCGAAGCTACTCTCCTGCAGTGGACAGGTCCCCGTCTCTCCTCAGAGCCTGCAAGCTGAGTTAAGCCGTGAAGTGCGTCGTGTGGCAGAGTCTGCCTGCTTTCCTCAGCCCCTTCCCCAGTTTCAGGCTGCTGCTGTCTGTGACCCGACAGAGCAAACACTTAGCGGGTGCCCTTCTCTCGGGGGATTTGCATTTGCAGAAACTCACTTTGGATGGGACCGCTCCTCGCCCCATTCCTAGTGCTCATGGGGAGACGCAATTGCAAAGCTCTCCTGTGAATTTGGAGATGAATGCTTTGTGCCGCAGGGAAGTATCGAGAAAGAATCAGAGCGGGAAAGTTGTGTGGATGGCGACTGCTTTATTCTTTCATTTCAGAAGCAAGGAACTCAAGATGTCATCCATGATTCCTCCTTTAATATATCCGTGTTTGAGCCCAGCTGTATGCCCAGCCCCAGGCTGCTGCTGTCTGCGACCTGGGCTCCTCTCGGAGTTATCCTGGTTGTGTTAGTGCTGCTGGGCCTGTTGTCCTCCATCCTGATGCAACTCAAAATCCTGGTGGCCATGTCCTTCTACCCTAGCGTGGCTCAGGAGCGCACCCAATACCTGCACACAAAGCTGCTTAGGAAAAGATCAAAGCAGCTTCAGGAAGAAGTCAAAAGGAAACAGAACCTGTACCTTACAGAGGTAAGGCCAGGGTGGGAGCATGATTTCTAATTAAGCTGGTGTGGAGTTTGAAGGGCAGAAGGAAAGAGGGCTTCCAAGCACTGTAACATCTCGTCCCAACAGGAGGGACGACAGGGCTTGTGTCCCAACAGGAGGGAGAACACTGAGGGGGAGTAACAAATGCGCACAGCTAGGGCTCTTGGCACTCTGGTTTGAATGCTGGGTGCATATGCTACACCATATCCTTAGAATGTTGGCGCCCAGTCAGAGCTTCCAGCGTGCCCCAGAGGCTCAGGAGAAGGCCCTCTGCGTTGCTTACCAAAGGATGTGCCCATTTTGCAAGGTCAAAATGAATTGGCTCCTTCCTCAAGGGTGGGCGGGCAGAGTGGGTTGTAGTCTCTGTCGAGTAAGGTCATCAGTGAGTCGTGGATCACAGTCCCTGGCATTGTCACTACCAGCCATCAGTAACTTAGAGTTGGAAAAGAGCTCATAGTGAAAACCCAAGAAAACCCACAAAAGAAGCTTTTCTGTCCACTTCAAGTCTGCAGTAGCTCCATCATGAGAAGTTTGTATCAGAGACGTCGGAATGATGTGTCCATTCACCCACTTCTCAGGTTCACTTCTGGCTTCCAGTCCTGAAGGTGATGAGGAGGAAACGCGCAGATGCTGCCCCCGAAGATGTTCCGTAAGCGGTGCCGAGTGGCTCAGCCACACGCCCAGACACTGGATGCTGCTCATGGCACTGCCTGTGCTCAGCAACTGGGGGCTGCCTCCCAGGTCATGTGGGCTGTGACTTCCTGGGGCCACCATATGTCACTGGCGGTGTCCCCACACTGTTCATCACAGAGCTAAATGGCCCCCAGGAACTGCCTATGTGATCTGTTTTCCAAGCAAAGCACAGGACCTCAGCTGGGTCAGTGCATTAGGAAGGCGTCCGGCCACTTTTCTGGTGAGTCTCAGCAGAGAGCATTGCTCAAAGAAGAAAAAGAAAAGCAGCTGGCGTCTCCACAGCAGTGTCACAGGCAGTGCCAAGGACAGCACCCATGTAGAAAGCCAGCAGAACATCCCCAACTCTTCCACGGTGCTCCCTGGAGGCCAGTGTCTTCCCCATGCCCTGATGCCAGGCCTGCTTCAGAGCCCACTTCCGTCGCCTCCCAAGTTCTGCCCACCGCTGCTGCCTCTTCTACACCCCACTTGCCTGTATCTCTCTTACTGTCTCTTCTAGCAAGCCCTCAAGGTTAATGATTGAGTCACGTTTAGGCCGCATCTGTCCAAATCATCAGGCAGACTCATTAAAATGCACATCTGGACTTCGTTTTATCTTTACTTATCTCAAAATAATGAGGAAGAAGAAAATCTTCTTGAATACTGATTCTATTATCTCTAAAGTACCAGGATGGGGAGATTATTTTTATTTAACATTTAAAATTCTTTTTTCCTTTTCAGTAATTTCAGGCTTACCAAAAATTGCAAGAGCAGTAGAGTTCCATTTGCCTTTTACCCATTTCCCAAAGGTTAGCATCTCTGTGACCATGGCGTAGTTCTTAAAACCAGAAACATGACATGGAGAAGTGCCTAAGCTATAGCATTCATTCGATTTTTGTCCTTTATGCCACTCATAGTCTTGTCGTGGTCCTAGATTCAGTCTAGTCCTCTCTGGTCTTGGTTGTATTCAACTGGGAACAGTTCCTCAGTCCCTTTCTTTCATGACTTGACACCTCTGCAGAGTACTGGCCAGGTATGTTGTGAAATTTTCCCAAGTTGGATTTGTCCAATGTTTCCTCTAATTAAAGGCAGGTGGTGCATTTTTTGTGCAAATGCTACAAGAGTGGCAAGATGCTTCTCTTTGTGTGTTGCAGAGGGCAGCCCACCGGCCCACACATGTCAGGGAAAGTTAGTTTGATCATTTGGTTAAGGTGTTATTGGTCACCAGATTCTTCCACTGTGAAGTTATTGTCCTTTTCTGTATGATAAATAAGCATCTTGGGGGGAGATACTTTGAAAGTGTGCACATATACTATCTCGTACTTTTACCCTCTGATTTTAGAGTCCATGGATGTAAAAATTGCTATTATGGGGACCAGATGGTGATTTTTCTAGCCCTCTATTTTCTTCCCGTGTCTTACTGGAGTTCTACTATAAGGAACAACAGTGTCTCAGCACACCCATGGTAAAGGGGGCTAACCTCAGGGGGAACCTCAGAGGGGCCTTGAGCGTCCCAAATGTTAGAACCTGAGGAGCCACCAGGCCTTGTTCACTGAGCTTGCACCCCTGCCCTAGAAGTGGGCCCAACACATGGCCTTCATGTATCGGGTGCTGGGTTGCTTATTTCTTCACTGCAAGTTCAGGCCCATCTGCTTGAAAGCCTGCTCACAGCACCATGTTTTTTCTGTCTAGTTATTTTTTAAATGGTTCCAACAGGCTTAGTGAAGCCACCCATAGGAGGCCCTTCACATACCTGTCCCTTGAGCCTGTCCCCTCCCCGCTGGCTCCAAGAGCACAGCACAATTTGGCCTCATGCTCTCTGACCCAGGCCCTGTCCACAGTGCTGCTGAGGAGCAGTCAGAGACGCACTGCCCTGACCTCAAGGCCCTGGCCTTGGGGGCTCCCAGAACCTCTCCTCTCTGGGTGGTCCTGTGCCCTTTGCAGTGAACTACCTAAGAGCTGCCGGATAAGGACTGCTGTGTGGTGCCTCCTCTCACATCACGTCTCTCTCCAAGGTTGGTCCTAAGGCCCTCAGCCCCTACAAGATAAGGTCTCTATGTCATCAAGTGTGAAATTAGATGTGCACGGGTCAGAGAAATCAACAGGGGCTCATATCGTTAGCACACTGTATTAGTCAGCTTGCCCTTTCCTGTGACCCAGTACCCAGCACCCACAACTTAGAGGAGGAAGGGTTTAGCTTAGTTCACAGTTTCAGCAGGCTCAGCCCGTGGTCAGTTGTCTCCAAGGGAGAACCAGTGTGGTGGGAAGGTCTGCGGAGCAAAGCTGCTTCACTCGGGGTGTCCAGGAAGCAGAGCAGGGAGCAGCACCGGAGGGGAAGGGCTGAGGGGTCAGATGCAGTGTCCTGGCTCCACCTGGAGGTGCTCAGAGTATGCTGTAAACCTCAGGTGGCTTCCAAGGCAGTCAGAGGACAACTAGGCTGCACCAGCATGCTAAACGATAAAATGTGAACCCAGATGATCTGCAGCCTACTGACTCTGGTTGAGGACAAAGCAATCAGCTTTCGTGGCCAGCGACTCCCAAGCTGGACAAATCCGGGGTGCGCGGTCATCCTAAAAACTGCTGCTGCCCGGCCTCACTCTGGAAGACCCCCACTTGGCTGCGTAAGGCTGGGCATTGGCGTGCCGGAAGCTCCCTGGCGACTCTGATGGGCGGGCAGGATTGAGAACCACACAGAGTTGCAGGTGGCCAGTGGTGAAAACTCCCCAGCATGAGGAACCTGCCTTGGAAATCAGAGTGGCTCCACATTCTGCAAGTGGGTTTCTCTGGCCCCGGCCAGGTCTTCAGTTGTTTCGTAAAAACAGTGATGTAGAAAGCATTCCTTAGCAGTTTTCACTGTCCATTTCTAGCTTTGGAGATACATAAAGCATATCAGAATAATGAAAACCATTGAGAAATTGTATGACATTGAGAAATTCTAATGATATATAGATTATGATAAATATGCTAATAAATCTCTTTCAATCTATGTTGCCCAGGATTTCCTCTGATTATTAAGCCATGGAATAATTCTACTTAGAGCAATTTAACATCATGTAGGACCAGTTCAATAGCCCATGCCTTGGTAAATGCTCATGAAATTGGCATGACTCTCAGCTGAAAAGCATTTGGTAACATGAGGACACATTTGGAATGTTGGCTTACATGAACACGCGTGACTGTATGCTCTCCTGTATTTTCTTGTGTGTTTTTTCATTTGTTTGTTTGTATTTGTTGTGTTGGGGATGGAGCCACAGCAGGCGTGCGCCAGCTGGGTCAGTGCTCCACCACCCCAGCTGTGTCCTGCTTTCCAAACAAATCCATGCCTGTACCACCAAGGCAGAGAATCACTTCTCACTAGTTAGAGATTGGAGGTTGCTTTGGAGGTTCTAAATTCTGTAAATGAGTTATTTTTTTATGTAATAACATCACCAATGTGCAGAGCAAATATTTGACCAAAGACACATAGAAGGTTCTGGAGACACTCCAAAGCTCACCGTGGTGTCTGCCTTTTGGGGACCTGCTTTTGCTCTGAATCGACTCAGCAAGTCCCACAGATGCTTTGCCAATAAACAGAAATGTGCAGCAGCTTTAGGAAAGTACTGGGGGTGGGGACACATGGCGCCGGCAGCCCTGGGGGTCTTCGGGACACCACTCATCCCAGCCAGCGCAGCCCTCTTATCTGCAGGAGGGCCTAGAGAGGTGGGGAAGCTCTTGGCTTCTTTGAGACCAGGTCTCCCTTTCTACAGAAGCCATCTCTGTTGCCTCCAGTGACTGTGAGCTGGCCGCAGAGCTTCCCACGTTCCTCATCCAGGCAAGTCTGTCCTTGGCCCGGCAGACTAGCCAGCAGGGGCTGCCAGGATCGGCTGTTTTGATCATGGAAACAGGATCTGGACTGGCTCATTAGGGCCAATCTAATAAGGACATAGAATGCTTGTTTAATTGCTGCTTATCACTTTTGATTTAAATAAATTGCTGGTAAAGTCCCTTGCGACACCCATTGTGAGATGTGCCCCGTTAATCTTGTAGAGCCAGAAAGATCCTGCCCGAGGTAATTTCATAACACTTCTTCTTTTCACCTCTAGTTGTATTGGCCTCTGAAAGCATATTGCATTACAGCCCAAGTCACCCTTTCCTGTCTCATGAATCCCAATTTGGTGGCGTTATTTTGAAAGGTCTTCCAAGTGTCATTGTGCTGGCCTCATTGACCCCATATGACCTGGTCTTTGAGAATAAAATGTCATTCTGTGTACCTTCAGACCACAGTAACAGATTTCGCTTATTCTACTTGGTTTGTCAAACGTTATTTTTCCTCTTAGATTCTATGTCTCCTGCTTTCTCTGTTACGATCTAATTAATTGCAATTATAATATAAGGTATGTTAAAGTCTTCGCATATCTTTTTGTCTTAATTCACCTAAGAAGAAGAAACACATGTATCTTCCAATAAGGGAGCATATTGCTTAACCTTGATTGTCACCTTGGCTGGGTTAAAAGACACTTGAGTAGGTGACCAAATTAATCCCCCCCCTTTTTATATTTTAAGAAAGGGTATATAGGGTGTTTAGAACTCTCAGTGATTCGCCTGTTTACAGACTCCCAAGTGCTGGGATTACAGGCTTGCACCATCATGCCCAGTCTTAATCGCCCTCTCAGTGTGCCCTGGGGGTGGGGCTGGCATGGCAGGCCTGGGGATTGAACCCCCAGCCCCTGCTTGCAGGCTGTTTAATCCGCTGAGCTATTTGGCCAGCCCTTGAATGCATTAATCTCATCAATGGGTTAACTCTCAAATGAGGATTAGGATGTAGGGCCTCCTTGGAGGAGCTCACTCTTGGTGGAGGGGGCTGGGGGCTGCATCTGGCCGCTGGCCCTGGGCTGTGCTCTCTGATTCATTCCCTGCTCTCTAGTCCCAGAGCTGAGCAGCCTGGCTCCCCCAAGCCTTTGTGCCTTGGTGCCTCAGCCTGAGCCCGCCAACCACGGACCAAACGCACTGAAGTCATGAGGCAAATCAAGCCTCTCCCATAAGTGTTAGCATTGGGCGTTTGTTCCGACAGAGAGTACTGACCATGCAAAGAGTAAGAGTCAGCGATAGCGATTCTTGGCCAGTAATGAGGCCATTGAAGTCAGTTCCTTGAGTCATACGATGGAAAACAGAGAGACTGGTGAAGAAAGTGAGTAGGCTTTGAGTGTGGATCTGCGTCCATTTCTAAACCTCCATTGTTTTAGACTTCTGCACAGTGTACAATAAGATACTATAACTCCTGTGCTGTGCAAGGGGAAGGCCTGACTTGACAGATGGTTCCGGCTTCCAAATGTCCAGAGTTCAGAGCACCTTTGGGAGAAGTTTGAACACAAGCAAATGGAAAGTGGGAAAGATGATGGCAGAAATAAAAATATGACTCCCTGAAGGCCTTAGCTGAAGCTGACGGTGTTTGCTCCACTCTCCTGGGCCTGAGCACATGCGCAGTACGGTGTGTGGTGGGCTTGCCCTTGTCCTCAGCCTCATTTAGCAAAGTCAGCGAAGCAGGTAGCCACCAACTGCATCTTGAGGCCTGGGGAGTGGCTAGCCTTGAGGACTCAAGAGAGGACCAGACGGGTGGAGCAGAGGTGCTCCCCTCATATGGTAGAGCAGTCGTGTCCAGACCTGGCTGATCACCAGAATCACCTGAGAAAGTAAAAGGAAAGAAAAACTATAAATTCTCAAACCTAATCCCAGATACACTGGACGCCCCCAAGCCCCATGTGCTCAAGGGGGGCTTCGGAAGATGACTGGATGGTGGGAGCTGATAGCTGACTTGTTGCGTGGGGCCTGGGGCCACTGGGGGCGTCCCCGCCTGACTTCTCCCCTCTCTGTCCCTGTCTCTGTCTCTCTCTCCCTCCTGCCTCTCCCTACTTCCTGTCCGCCATGTCCTAAGTGGCTGTCCTCTGCTCAGCTCCATGCCATGCCGCCCTCCCTTGGCGCCAGCTGACTACACACTGAACCATGAGGTATTCTGTCTCAGCAACAAGGGAAGTGACAGACCCCGACTGACATCTTCAGGAGTCCTAGGAGCCCATATTCTAAGGAACTTCATCCATGAGTTGGACAGTTAGGCAAATTTGGTTACCTCTAGTTTAGAGATTCCTAGCCTTGGAGCTGAGGGTTGCTTGAATGACACATCTAGACAGCGCCGCGGCATGTGCAGAGCTCTTACCTCCCGTGCTGAGCCGCTGCTCCTCTCCAAGAGTGCAGACTGGAAACTGCCTGTGTGGAGCTGCCTCATCCTCATGGCCTGCAGTCTAACGCAAGTCTGGGTGGGCAGGCACCCAAGCAAGAGCAAATCGCACGGTGGCCCCGCACACTAGACCATTTTTGCCTATAGTTAGCTATTTATTAAATATGAGTTAGTAGCCAATAGTGCTTTTTAATTAAACTACTCCCATTTAAGGGATGGTAGATGGCATTTTTCTCAGTGGAAGGTAAATGCGACTGTAATAATCCCATGGTACTGTACAAAGAGATACCTTCAGAATGGGAGGGTTGGATTAAAATCCATATTCTAATTGCTAGTGACAAAAGCCTAAGCATCCTAGATCTTCTCTCTCTGGGCCTCTGTTATGTCATTTATGAAACTTAAATCCCAGTCCTATAGCACTTTCGAGTCTTCAATGAGGTGATCGACGTGGAGTCACCAGCACCCGTCCTCCTCCGACGTGCATTAGTAGGTGGCACTGCCTTCTTCCTCCCCACTATTCCTCGCCCAGCCCCACCTGTCTCAACTTTTGACAGTAGGCTTCAATTCTGAGAGTAGGAATAGCAAAGAAGGACCTGCAGCCAGGCTTCGCGTGCACCAGGGCCTGGCGGGCAGTAAGTGCTACTGTGGGCAGAGAGGAGCATTTCAGGCTTTGTGGCCTTGGGCTCTGCTGCCAGCACCCCACCCTGCCACTGTCGTGAGAAGCCCCATGGGCTCTAAGCAAAGGGTGGCTGTGGCTGCTTCTGATGAAGCTTGTTTGCAAAAGCAAATGGCAGGCTGATTTGGCCTGTGGACTCCACTGTCCAGCCTCCCGAGACGCAGGAAGACTTGGCAGAGCCGCGAAAGAGTGCGGGCTGGATGCAGCAGGAATTCTTAAAGTGGGGAAGAAAGAAATGATCTTCCTGCCCTGCGCTAGCTGGATGGCCGCAAACCATCGCTCCTCTCCAAGCTAGGTGTTTATGAAGACAGATTTGAGTAAGGAACATCGAGGAAGGTGCAGTCTCATAGCCCACAGTTCTTTGAGGGGGACAGCAACTCCCAGAGACGGCAGGAAGGGACGGTGCCCCGGGGCCAGGTAGGACTGGCTAGTTCTTTCCCGATTAATCAGTGAGTCTTGAAGAACATCAGAAGCTCTCTGATCATTGGTGCAATTTATTTGATGAAAACAGGACATTAGGTTAAAATAATGTTATTTTCTCCACAGACACAAAGAAGCAATCAGAAAAGTCATTCGATTCTAAATGTCCTTTGTAATTTCCAAAGGCCTGAAGTCAGGCTGGGGTATCAGCGGCTGACGACCTGAAAATGGAAATCTTTTTTCTTCAAAGCTAGTGATGTGCTCACTGTCCATGTGATATATTGATTAGGAGCAGGCAAGAGGAATCAAGCTGTCTTCATAGAGGAGGCCTGCAGAAGTGTTTGTGCTGAAGTAGGAAGCAGGCCCTATCGTATGGGGGGAACGCACGTGTGTTCTTGGAAAGAAACACTTTGCTCTGAAGTACAGAAGGGGATAAAGGAAACCATGCTGCAGTAAAAACTGGGATTTTGCTTGTTCGTTTTGCTCACGTTTCTTCTTCTCCATCCCTTCCTTCCTTTATTCAATGCTGCACTTGGTGCTTGGGAACAAACCCAGTGCCTCCTGCTTGCTGGCAAGGGCTTGACCACCGACAGACACCCCCAGCCCAGAACTGGTCCTGGACTCAGGCCCTGCTACCAGGTGGCATGACCAAGGCACTCCTGACCTCCACTCAGCTCAGTTCTTTCCAGAAAATGTCACCACCGTGTGGCACAGTGTTCTCATCACAGTCACCTTCCGCAAGTGTACCACTCCGTTTCATGCCCACCCAAACCTAGAAGCAAAGCTATCACGGCTTTGTAGATAAGCAAATCAAGGCATAGGGAGTCCACACACCTGCCCACAGCATGTTCTGGGAGCAGGACTGCACCACAGAGCACTGTCCCACGCCAGCTTCCATGCGACCTCTCCCAGCTCAGGGCCTGGCACCCAGGCCCCATGGGGCAGAGTCCACTGCCGGGCTGCTGGTCAGCCCCCAACCCTGGCCCTGCCGAAAGCCTGCACCCCTTCCCTGCTCTGCTCTTGGAGTCCCCATGGCATGACCTCTCCTGGTCTCCCTGGATCCTTCTCCTGCCTACAGGGGCTGCAGGAGAGCCCACAGCACCTCCCAGACTCTGTTTCCCCTGAAACGGGCGAGGCTGCCTTCTGTGGTCGGGATGGTGGCTGACACTAAGCCTGCTATTGTCACCATGTGATTCTCGCCTTCTTTAAAGCCCTTTGCTCCCGTTCTGGATGCCTTTTCTCCAACAAAACATAGAACTAGGAAACTGTTTTGCTGAAAACCAGCATCATTCTCCCCACCATCCACACTGAAAAACAGCCCCCCCCCCTCGCCCATACTGCATGCAAAGTGTCACGGGACATTAAGGCAGCTGCGTGGGGCACAGTTTCCCCTTGAAAGTCTGCACCACTCAGCTGGTGTCCAAGCCAGCTTCTGAAGGCCTGCGGTCTGGAACACCCAGCCCTGCTCCGCATACTTTCTGTGATGAGCCTGAGCCCAGGGCGCAGCCTTCGCAGGCTTTTCTCTCAGATGTTCTTGAGCTTGTGCGGATGGCATTTATGCAACTTGGAGAGACGTCCTGTGGGATTAGTCAGCAGCGAGGCCTCTGACGCAGCACTGTGATCTGGTTAAAAATAGGAAAGAGGGTGCTTTGCTAGAGTCATCACCATTGTGCAGCGCCCTTTCATTCCTACATCCTGTTCCTTTATCTAAAAATAGATGGAAGCTCTGGCCCTGGGTGTTTGCACAAGCTCTCCCGCGCTGCACCTGACCCTGAGGTCCTCTGTGCTCTGTGCCCGGGCCGCCACCCCACTGTCAGCCTGGGGCTCATGGCCTCTATTTCTCCTCCTCATCTCCGAAAACCACAGGACCAACGAACAAAAGTTAGCGATGCTGGATGGGCGAACAGGACTGTCCACCCCACCCACAGGACAGCAGCTCGGGTTTCCCACAGGTCGACTGACTTCCCCGGGCAGCCAACACCCAGCTGTTACAGGAACTGGCCAGGTCTTCAAATGTTAGAAATTGGGCATTCATTTAAAACAAAACAAAACAAAACAGGTCAAATCATAAGTTTTTGGGTTGTGGTCTTTGCCCCTCTGCCCTTAGGGGATCTTGTGTGTTACCAGCTGTGAGATGAAATTCCGCAGATCCAGATCTGGAGGCCGAGCCCTCCTGCATTTTCCATTCTTGGCCTCTCCTGGAAAGGGCACCCACATTCTTATCTCAACCCTGCCCCTGCTAGGGATGGAACTTCGAATGCGTTTGCTTCACTCACCTTGAGACTCCGCCAACTCCAGTAGCCTTCGAGCCTGGAGAATCCTCACCCCACTGCCCTTCACTTCCTGACCTCAAAGACTAGCTCCCCA
>NDGM011199220.1:0-17082 GCA_002564305.1 Octomys mimax
ATTTAACCATGAACAAAAACACAGAAAAAAAATCCTAGAAATCATTTACGTCATTGATGTGCTGTCAAACACACACACACACACACACACACACACGCACGCACGCACACATACACGCACACGCACACACACCTTACCTGTAGCCTCTACAACTGTCACAGCAATGTAAAGATACTTGTCATTTAAATCTTCTAGACTGTTGTACGGCAGTTCTTTAATCACCGTTTCAGAATCAAATGTGACGCGAACCATTCCATTTACCAACTTTTAGAAAGGGAAAACAGAAGAATTACTTTAGAGAGGAACATACAGGGGGAAAAACACCTAACAGCGTTTGCTTTGACTGGACTCTAAATTGAGGACCAATGTCAGCGGACTGGATTAGCGTCACCAGCGAAGTGGATTCCAAGTCGACAGGGAAGCCTGGATGTTCCTTTCTAATTCGATTGTGCGGAACTGTAGCTGCAGCAGAGTCCTCAGCATCCTGTGGTCCAGCAGGTCTCCGGCCGCAGCTGACCAAGATCGTCTACCTTAGCCGGCTCTCATGCTACTCCTGACCTCAACTCAGAGTTTTTTGGATTTTATATTTAATTTGTGCCTCACTGTTTGCAAATTAAAACACTAACTTAATTTATAGGGAGTAAAGGGATTACTCTTTTTAAAGGGATTAATACCAAATAATATTATTTACTAAAAATAGATTTCTGACTCATTTTCACTCTCAAATTAATGAACTTGAGGCCACGCCTTTTCTTCTGTTTTATCTTGTTCAGTTATTTTTATTGCTCTTTTTAAAATATTTTTGGTGCTGCAAATTAAACTCAAGAGCCTCACGTACACCATACCTGTGCCCCATCAGTGAACTCTGCAAACCCCAATCCTAACTTAGATTTCAAGCTCAGTGTCTAGAATAGAATCTTGCATTTAACAAAAGACTTTTACCTATGTCACCAGTAAATATGGCTCTCTTTTTTAAAGAGAGAGGGTAAACAAATGGATGACACAAAATACAGGAGTAGGCAAAAGTGAGTCAAAAATGACACAAACTCTATGGTATGATATGAAGTGCACTAAGAAAAGACTGAAGAGACCAGGGTTTGATCTTAGTGACGGCAGCCACTGTCCTTCATCATGGACACATGACTTCACAAACACTTAGAGATCATCTACTCTTTGGGAGGAAACACTCTCCCTCTGGGTATATAATGGGAATGATGTATAATTGCAAAGAGTTTAAGGTCAAAAGGATAAATAGGGGATGGCCAGATAGCTCAGTGGACTAAAGCACCTGCTTAGGCAGAGCGCAGGGGCTGGCGTTCGATCCCCCGCAACATAAGCAGTGCTCGCCCTGCACCAACCATGGAGACTGTGCTTGGTGGTGCATGCCTGTAATCCCAGCTCTTGGGAGGCTGAAAACAGGCAGATAGGTCACTACGAGTCTGATCTAAGAAGTGAGACCTTGTAGACCCTGTACTAAGTAATAATAATAATTATAAAAGATAAATAGGAAAAGAAATAATTCCAATAAAGAAGGGTTTCTCTCTTCTTGCATTACTGACATTTTGAACGGAGTAATTCCTTGCTGTGTATGAGAGGATGCTGTTTATGGGAACAGTTCAGCAGCAATCCTGCCTCAACTCACTAAATCCCAGTAACATCCTCAGACATTGCCAAATATCCCCTTGTGGGTAAAATCATCACTGGTTAACACCACAACAAGAAATGTGACAGATGCGCTAATAAAGGAGTCTTAAGGCCTGTGAGGTGGCAGGCTGAGGAAGCTAACCTGGTTCAGGGGAATCAGGAAGGTGTTACAGAGAAAAGGTCAACACTGAAATTTAAAGAGCAAGAGGGAATTAATTAGGCTAAGGCGAGGCAGGAGGGGAAAGAGGAGAAGAATAAAGGCCTAGAGGGAGGCAAAGTAGGGTAAGGCTGTGTAATACTAGCACAAAAGGCAGGATGAGAGGAAGTAGCGTGCGATACGTGGGCAAGGGAGGCTGAGGCCCAAGAAAGTGGCCTTTATCCTAAGGTAAAGAAATGGAAAAGCAATGGAAGATTTTAACCTTTGACTCTACACCTCTGTAGAGTAAGGGATTGAGCGAGAGAATCTGAAGTAACTTGTCATCCATCATCCATCCTCTGTCCTCTTTAGGTCTTAACATCTTACCGTTTTGCTTTGTATAGCATTTTCCAGCATTTCTTTTCGATCATCTTTTATATCTTCTCTTATTCCAAAGAAGACATAAACATCAGCCGCCGTCACTACTTTATTATGAAAATACCTGTCAATACCATGACATTGTTCTGTTGACATGGGCCCAATAATAAGATTTAGATACAATGCAGCAATTTGAATTTCCTTAAAGCGTGTTGTGTGTTCTGGTCACTAGTACACCTCCTCCTGATAAAGCTACAGTCAGAAAGTTAGGGTATGGATTTTTATTGGTATATGGGAGATGAAAGACTTGATCTTGGGGAGATCAAAAGACAGATAGCTCCAGAACCCTTTCCTCCAGCCAACATTACTTCCTAGATGATTTTGCTATCAGTGGGAAGTGACTGCCTATTATCTTTTATATCTTTAAAAGGAACACACATAGGGCCTGCCAAATAGTTCAGCGGATTAAAGCACCTGCAAGCAGGTGCAGGGGCCAGGGGTTTGATCCCTGGGCCTGCTGTGCCAGCCCTGCCCCCGGGGCATGCTGAGACGGCAATTGAGACTGGGTGTGGGGGCGCGGGCCTGTAATCCCAGCTCTTGGGAGGCTGTAAACAGGCAGATCGCTATGAGTCCGACCTAGTAATGAGACCCTGAACACCCTATAGGCCCTTCCCTAAAATACAAAAATAAAATAAAAATAAAAATAAAAGGAACACATGTGACCTCACTGTTACATGAAATTAGTTCTTCTGAAAAAAAGCCTGAACTCCATGCTTCTTTCTTCATTTGGAATAATGTAAACTTCCTGCATAACAAATAATACTATCACAAAAGCTAACTTTTCTTCCTAATGGGTTGAACAAATAAATTGTCTCAATTACAAGTTGTCAGTTTCTTTTAAGTGAGCCTTTCATACTGGTGTAGAACAAATGATGAAAGCCCCATTTGCAAAATAATTGCTTACAAAAGAAGAAGACTAGAGAAGGACAGACTCCATGAGCAGACAGGCTTTCTAAGCATAACATCTTGAACAAATTATGTGGAATTCATGTAACTTAGTGTTTTCACTTGTCCCCATAGGGATAGTCATAATATCTATCTACCTCACAGAGCCATGAAGACTAACTGTGCTACTATACATAGTTCTTACAACTGCAATTGCATACATTAATTATTAACAACTACTTGATATTGTCATTTTTAAATGGCTTAAGATTTTGTGACTGCTTGGTTACATAATTAACCCCAATCGTCTACCATTCCATGTGCCTACAACTTTTGCTATTCATTGCATGCAGAAGGTATGAGAAGCATTTACCTTGTCTGGGTTGACCCTGCAACTTGCTTTGGATCAAAGAATGTGGTGGAAGGAATGGGGCACCAGTGCCAAGTACCAAGGTCTCAAGAAGAATGTAGTTCATTCTCCCCCTTTCCCACCCCGCATTCCTGCTGCCGTGGCACAGCCTTCTGAGTGACAAGATGCCTACTTAAGCCAGTCAAATAGTCCCCGCCAACTGCCAGCATGGGCACACATGGTAATACAACCTTCCTAGATCAGCCATCCCCACACAGAACTGTCTGGTGCCTGCAGGCTCCTGGCTGATCCCAGCTGTTACCAGCCTGGCCACACATGAGCAGAACTGCCCAGTTAACTCATAAACACTAGTGGATTTAAAGCACTGGGTTTTGAAATAGTGACACAGTATTTGCTGGCTGATTAAGGAATATTAAAAATGAAAATAAAATTTTACATTTTAGATTCAGTATTCTAAGTTATGTTAGTTTCTAAGCATACACATTGAGTTTAAGTCTTCAGGATTCTATTTTATTAATCAATAACCAACAAAGCTAAAATTATAATGACTACATAATCCACAGTATTTTTTTTTCTTCTTCTTCTTGGTAACAACATTTAACTCAGGACCTTGTGCTTGCCAGGCAGGCATTTATGTGCTTGCCAGGCAGGGCTGTATCCCTGGCCCTGATCTACATACAGTATTAGCATGAAGTCTCAACAGACTTTTGACCTCTATTCCAAAGTCATGGCACATTTTGCTAGTAAATCACAGATCTCACTTTGAGCAACTATCACCGATTTACCTGGTTAATTTAAAAGCAAAATAAAATTTTCTTACCTTGCTTTTATTGTAATTTCAAAATTCTTAAAGTTCTTGTAACCAATGAAATTACTCTCTGGTTCAATTGAAACAGAAAAATGCGGCAAGACTGAAAACAGAAACAAAGAGGTAATATTATCATTTAAATTAGAGTAGCTTTAAAACACAGCAAACAGCCACTTTTCTCTGGTATAGATGGCCAAGCTGCAGCATCAACACAACATCCACTTCATTATCACCACCTTTTCCTCCTCCTCCTCCTCCTCCTCCTCCTCCTCCTCCTCTTCCTCTTCCTCCTCCTCTTTCACCTCCTCCTTATCTTCCTCCTCCTCCTCCTTCTTCTCCATCTCATCACATCTGAGGGGAGTTTCTGTTCTAGCAGTCAGAATCAATCCAGCCTCAATGTGCTAACAATATTTGGCTTATACTTTTATTGTGGTATTTACTATGGGCAATAGATTAGTTCACTAGAATATGGACACCTTACAAAACAAATAAAGATCATACTCTACTTTTTCTGGTATGTCTCACTCTCTCATTCTAAGTCTTAAGCATAGTAGATGTTCAATGAGAATTTATCAAATGGAAGATAGGAAAGAAAAATTCTAACTTATCTAATATTCCTTTTTTTCTGTCTAGTAGACAAAAATCCATCCAAGTGTCAGCATGAAATCTTTTTTTTTGAACCAGGGATTGAACTCAGCCCCTTGTGCTTGCCAGGCAAGCACTTATTCTACTGAGCTATCTCCCCGGCCCCCAAGCATGAAATCTTGACATTGATTTTTAAAAAGAGAAATCTTAAAAGCAGAATTAAAAATTAGGCAAGAAGAAATTGTGTATTTTTTCTATCTTTGGTACTTGATGGTCCAAGAGAAAACAATTAGCTATGTTGAAATGGTATCATCTTTTCTTTAGAGAGTGGCATCTCACTTCAGGAATATTTTTGTTTGCAAACAATTTAGTTTGTAAACAGAAATACTTGGTGAAATTTTATTTTTGTTTGTAAAGTTTACATTAGGTGACAGATATCACCAGGCTATCTTTTCCACACAAAAGGAAATGTGGCCATCTTTGCCAAAATTGTAGAACAAATTAAGGTTGTGAACCAAGGTACCACTAATTCAGACCATGTGTAAGAGCTATGGATGCTAATAACCTGTTCTACCATTGTCGAAAATTAGCTCACTGGGTGAGCACGATGTTGTAGACAGAGTGATGCACTGAGAGAGATAGTTGGCTTCACATATGGCTCATAGGTTTTAAAATAGTGAAAACACAAAGCGCTTTTGTTCCTGGGCTGTGTTCCTGTGTGACTGAAGAGCAGGACCGGCGTGCTCCGTCCAGGACGAGAGGCACAGAGAACCATTCCATCCTTCTACCGGACACCTGCCTACCAAGAGCACTACACTAGTGAGCAAGCTAGACATAAACTGAAGATAGGCACAAGTAAATGATTATACAACACTAACGACAATGACAAACACTGACATGAAGAAAGAAGTACAATAGATCCTACCTAGGAAGGTGAATTCAATGAAAGTGGTCTAAGTGGCTTTCAGGCTGAGACCTGAGACTTGAGAGATTGGCTGGGCAAGAAACAAAAGGAATTGGAGGCCGAGAGAACTTCGAGTGCTATGGGCAAGTGAGATGAAGAATGCTATAAAATGTGGCTGAAGGGGAGTCAGGCCGGGACCAGCTCAAACATAAAGATTTTGATTTTCATTGTCAGAGCTGTTGGAGACGTTTGAAACCCAAAATAGTGTGATGATACTTGTGTTTCAAAATTATTCTGCCTGGTCATGCTCTCGCTTGTTCTCTTTCTGCCACCTTCTTTGTTCTACTTTCTCCTCACAAAATGCCCTGGGAGCCACAGAAACTGTCCCTGCCATAGGCAGGAGTTGCCACAGCCCCAGGCTGAGACAGGGTCTGGAACAGAGTCTGATGGTTATGAATCAGTACCAGAGCTCGAGGAGCAAGATTCACACAAGCAACCACACAACAAGGCCAGCTGGCAGCAGCAGCTGAAATCAATGAAGAACTGGTCAGTAACGCTAAACAGAGACAGAGTGAAAAGAAGGCACCGGAAGGCTATGTCCGAACTGGGTCTTTGGCAGGTTCCAGGAGTTACTAGAGTCACTATCCAGAAGTCTAAGAATATCCTCTTTGTCATCACAAAACCAGATGTCTATGAGAGCCCAGCTTCAGATAACTACATAGTTTTTGGGGAAAGCCAAGATTGAGGATTTATCTCAGCAAGCACAGCTAGTGGCTGCTGAGAAATTCAAAGCTCAAGGTGAAGCTGTCTCAAACAGTCACAAAAATACACACTCCAACTGTACAAGAGGAGAGTGAAGAGGAAGCGGCTGATGAAACAGGCGTGGAAGTTAAGGACACAGCGCTGGGTTTGTCACAAGCACATGTGTCGAGGGCAAAGGCAGGCCGAGCGCTGAAGAACAAGAATGATGATACTGTAAATAAATGCTATTATGGAACTAACAATGCAATCATTGGAAAGGAGAACTCTTTTTGGTGCTTCAAAAAGATCACTGCAGCTTGGTTTGAAATTTGTACTGTTTCATTCACTAATTAAGTTATGACTTATTGGATGGAAAAAAAATATTCTGCCTAACACAAGAGAGAGGACCTGGCAGCAGAGACACCAACAAGGAGGCTTTGCAGGGGTCCAGGAGGGAGTGCGGGGATGATTGATGGGGGCAGCTGCGGGATGAGGGGGACAGACTGTGACGCACAGAAAGCAGTGGAAACCCCAGGAAGGGAGACCGGTAGAGTACGTGTCACGGGGAGCTATTATCTTTAAGGTTGAGTTTCATTTTAACAAAATTTTCTCACTGTTTCCCTTGTTATTGGTTAAAATGCTTTGAGTTTTTAGTCTTCTCCCAATCATTATGTGAGAATTCTCGTGAGAATTAAAATGACTGCAAGCAAAAAGAAAGATTTGAAGAGGCACGCAGAGACCATTATAACCTACTACATGCGATGGAGAGACTCTTCATATGCTAGTTATGGGATAATATGTCTGATTTCAAAAGAAGAATATTCTAAATATTCTAAATTGCCATTACTCATAATAATTCGTAAGGATTTGTGAGCTAGAAGGAAAATAGGGCTGGGCCCAGGACAAGGAAACTCAATTGCCTGTGTTTTATCGCTGTTGGTCTGTAAATCTGCTGGGAATCGCTGCACCCCTAATCATCCTTACTACTCATTCACCTCATCTCCGATTGTTTCCCCTAAATCCCTAATTCTAGCCAGCTTCTCAGGGGATTAGATGTCATCCAGATCTCTGACAAGGGACACAAGTCCACAGAGGTTGGCTGCCACTTCAAGGTTAGCATGTGCTGCTTCATCTAGAATTGAAGCATTCAGGCCAACGCCCACACCTCCCCACCCGTAACCGGTTCTTCCTGCCAGCAGGTTGCCTCCTCTTCCCCTGGGACTGATTTCACAGGAGACACCTCCATGAAAGAAACTAGTGCAAAAAATTTTTCAATAGACAAACTTGCAATAATTATCAGGATTTACCATATTCTTTAATTTCAAAGTAGGTGGTTCCACTTGTTGAAAAGTCCTCTTTATATTTAGCTTTAATTGTCCACACACCATATCTGTGAAAACAAAATATTTAAAATAAAAGGTGCCACCCACTATTATTTAATTTACACAGAAGAAATATAATAAATTCCTACTTATTTATGTATTATGGGTTGAGATGGAGACTCACTGTGTAGTTCAGGCCAGCCTTACACTCACTATGTAGCCTAGATCAGCCTCAGGCTTATGGCAATCCTCCTGTCTCAGCCTCCTGAGTACTGGGATTGCAGATGTGTGCCACCATACCCAGCTAAATTTCTATTTTAAAAAGATATATCCCAAGTTTATATGTTAGATGACAGATATAACATATGACAGATGTTAAACAATAATAGAAATACTTCAGCATATTTAGGATAATACAAATTGTTCAATTGTTAGGTTTTTCATATACTGTGTTCTTTTTCCAGTTATTTTAATCTCAATTTAGTTTTGATTTGAAGAACTGTTGGTGAATTAAGAATCGACTTAATCTTGCAGTTTAATTGTGATAACACAGTACTAATATGCACAACATAGTAGAAAATCGTTATGATATTTCTAGAAATGTGATGTGGAGAGTGACATGAATACCTCACGTAAATGAAATTCTGCTTGAAGACAAGTACTATGTTTTTTAAAAGAAGGAGACAATTTGTTTAACAGCCTTCATTCAAAAAATAGTAAATGAGGGCCAGCAAGATAGCTCAGTGGTTTGAGCGCCTGCCTCACAAACCCAAAGACTTGTGTTCAATCCCCAGTACACAGGCCATGTGGACCCTGCCCCAGGCCCACCGAGCTTGTCACCAAGACCCGGCATGGTGGTGCACACCTGTAGTCCCGGTGCTGGGGAGGCTGAAAACGGGAGGATCATTATGAGTCTGAGCAGCATAGTGAAACCCTGTGCCAAATACATTAAAAAAAAAAAAAGAGTAAATGAGCACTAAAGTGAACACTGGAAATAAGAACTGGACAACATAAAAAGGCTATGGTCCTTCTGTATAGAGTTAATGCTCCGTGGGAGTTCAAATGTCCATTTTCCATTTATCCGCAGGCTTGACCTGGGCAAGTCACTTCACCTCACTTGTGAAATGAGAAAAATAATACTTACCATGCAGCTTGGTTATGTAGCCAATGAATGCTAACATTATATGACTAATGTTATTCATATGTTAATTACCTCTACTTCTAATCCAGTGCTCTTTTCCTTCAGGCTTACACATCCCAAATATATTTGTTTGGTGATTAAAGATACTCTCATTTTGAAATTATTCATATTAATAGTTACCATGTAGTGGAATACATGAAGTGGAATCCTTCCATGGTGGTCACGTTAACATTAAGTGGTCATAATCATCGCCATCAATCAACAAGCTTTGACTAGGTACCTTGCTGCGTTGAAGTGCAGGAACATAACAGCAAGCCATACCAGACAAGGCCCCTGGCCCACCAGAAGCTTACGGTTTAGTGGGGCCATGAAAAGGCTGGCAAAAGACAGAATGACTACAACACTGAAAGAGGTGTCAGGAAGCAGGTACATAAGATGCTGAGACAGAGAGGAAAGGCAAGTGGGGGGCTACACAAGAGCGTGTCTCACAGTCGCCTTGTTGCCGAGGCAGCATAGCTCTTGAGAGGAGCAGAGGACAAGCAGGTACACAGACGTGGAGGTCAGAAGGCACTGGCCATGACAGACTCCCACAGCCGATCTGCAGTTGGCCATGGGGCAAGAGGCTGAAGATGAAGTTGGAGAAGATGATGGCAGTGAAACAGCTGGTCCAGGTCTGTGCTATAAAGCATGGTGGAATTCTTTAAAAAGTACACAATTTTTAAATTCCTCTAACTATGTACATTCTCCAATTTCAACCCAAGGTGTCAGAAAATTTTAGTGTACCAAATTAAAAATTCTCTCCTGTATATCAGAAGAAAAATGACCATGGATTAGTGTGCTTTGAATTACATGGTGGCCATTTGCAGGGCTCATGCCCTTATTTATCTTGTTCTATTTTGAGCTCCATGAAGACACAGACTGTGGGTTCCTTGAGTTTGTTTTGCATCTCTCTCTCCTCTTGTGCTTTAGACATATAGGAGTGTGGTCATCAAATATATGTTACATTGAATCCTTTTAAAATATGCTCTTAAGGCCAGGGAGATAGCTCAGTAGAATAAGCACTTGACTGCCAAGTGCAAGGTGCTGAGTTCAATCCCTGGTTCCACAAAAAAACAAACAAAAACTATGCTCTTAAATCCTTTCACATGAGGTCAACGGAAGCAATGGCCCTAAAGACACACTTTCCCCCTTGGACAGTGCATTCTGGGAGTTCACACACTTTCCCATTTGGACAGTGCATTCTGGGAGTTCACACAGTTTCCCCCTTGGACAATGCATTCTGGGAGTTCACACAAGCAAAAACTACAGACCACCTTATTTCCTAATTCCCAGAGTAGGACCAGCCTTTTAGACAGTCAATTAGATTTCTTCAGAGATAGAAGTTAATGATTTTAAAGAAAAGAAGCCCAAGCATTATTTTTGTTTCTCCCCAAATTTTATTTTTATATGTAAAAAGAATAGGTGACAATTACTGGGGTGTTTTGTATTTTGTTTTTAGAGACAGGGCTCTTAACTATGCTGCCCAAGTTGATCCCAAGTTCCTGGGCTAACACGGTTCTGCCTCAGCCTCTCAATATAGGCATCATGCAGAATTAACTGAAATCTATTATTTGAAATTTGGTTTCTTTTTCTATTGATTTATTGGCCAGGAACTGATCCTACTTTCTTACTAGACTTAAAAAGGTGTTATACATCTATACTTGTGACACCCTTTGTTAACACTGGGTGGCTCCCTGTGACCACTTATCTGCTTTACAACCAGAAGTTTCAGATATACTTTTTTTTATTAAAAAAAAAAAACTACTTTATTAACAAATTATTTGTGCATACTTAGGATTGGATGGAATCTTGAAGTCAGGAAAAGAGATAACACCAGTGTAATCATTTTCTTCTAATGTGTCAACTTCCGATCCTTCAGGATCCTTTGAATAAAAACAAACAGCCTTGTCTTAGGCCATTTTTTATTGCTATGAAAGAATACTGATGGTGGGAAACTGATAGGAGGCAGAGACTTATTTTGGCTCTGAGACTGGGAAGTCCCAAAGGATAGTGGGGGCATGTGGCAGGGCCTCGGTCCTTCTTTCCCTTATGGTTGAATAGTGGAAGGGCAAGAAGCTCATGAGAGAGTTCACCTTCAGGACAAAGCTACTCCACAGAGCTAATTTGCTCCTTTAATTAACCATAAGGGTGAAAACCAGTGAATTGAACACTTCCTGCAAAGCCCCACCTCTGACACTGCCACATGGGAGTTAAGATTTAAGCACATAACTAATTTTTTTTTTTTGGCAGGGGAGAGGGGAGAGTCAACCCATATGTTGGCCTTCAAAGCCTACCACATTAAAATTTTTTTTAACTGACTATATAATCATTGATCTACGAAGTGACTACAAAGAAATACACCTTCAAACTCAACTAAGTGTTATGGGCGGCAAAGCTCCCTTTCTGCCTCTTGCCTCCCTCTTCTTTGCAGTCTCCCCTATTTTTCCTCATTATACCAAAGTTTGACTATCTTCTTGCACAGGTTTTAAAACCAAGCATAACAAAGCACAAGCAACAACAATTAAGTAACCTAGATGGTTTTAATGAGACTAATGTAAAATTAGCAGGCTTCATAATATCAGAATCTAATTTTTTTTTGTAGATTGCTTTGATGCTATCCAAAGTGAATGTTCTCTAAGCTGTATTGTTTAGTTAGACATTGGCTAAATATACAGTAGGGACATTTTGAGTTTGATACAACTCTCTAAAAGGCTAAACAAACTTGAAAATACTCATGAAGCTTTTCCACATGCCTCACTATGTGTTTGGATTAGCAAATACTAAGATGAGGTTTTGACCTTCTTTGAGCTCCACATGAAGATTCAGTTTAGCCTTAGCTAAAAAACTTACCACCACTTACCATGCCTTAAAGTTCATAGTGGGAATTTTAAAGTTTTTTTTTTTTTTTTTAATTACAGACTGGAAAATCTAAGAGACCTGTTTTGAATAAGGACCAATGCTTGTAGCTAAGTATCTTTCTAACTGCTCCTTCTCAAATAAGTTTTAAGGTGTTTCATACGTACTGACTCCTGTGGCTCTGGAATCCGTTTCCTCAGCCTGAAAGACATCTGGGAAGACTGGCATTTGTGCTTTCCCTGCAATGCCAGGCTTGCACTTCACTCAAGTTCAACATCAGTGACAAGGGATAAAGAGCTAACGTCCACCTCTGTGACGTTCTCCCAGAGGAAAAAAGCATCTGAGCTGATGCTCCTTCTGCTTAGTTCTTTACTTAGACTTTCTGTCGTTCAGCCACTTTCTTTACTGTTCTTATTTTTTAATGATTCTAATTTTTTTTTGTCTTCCTGCTCCCGTAGATTAGCTCATGCTATTTCCGATGAAAGCCTTCATTATCTTAAAGGAAGCGACATAATTCCTCTCATTAAGACGTAGCTCAAGGGTTCCTTCACTTAGTCTATTTCAGAAAATACTTCTATCAGCCTCTTATCTCACTCTATTTTGTCCACATGGTGATTGAGGCTAGCTCTGAACTTTTGATCCTCCTGCTTCAGCCCCTGGGTAACATCACTTCTTATCTAAAATTATACAAATAAATTACCTTGTACATAATGAATATTCAGTGACTTCTTACTGGTTGCTGAGTGGTCTTTAAAAAAAAAAATCACCAAGGATGTACTTACATGATTTAGCTCAAAATCCTTCAAACTTGGAGATTGCATTTTAGTGAGGATATTACAGATATCTCTTTGTAGAAGTACAGTTCCACACAGCTATGTTCATACCGACGTTTAGTAACCATGTAAGGAACACTGGACAGTTGAGTATGGCTTGAGGAAAAGGTTATGAAAAAGACCCTTGCCCAGAAAAATGAATTAAGTGTTCTTCACATAAAATACTTACTAGGAAAGTTAAAACAGTTTCTCTTTTGGCTGGTTTCAAGTCATCATTCAGCGAATAAACTCTAACCTTTACTGTAAAATAATTGGTATCATCAAAAACTCTGATAAACACAGGGTATCTTGAGATTTAAAACAATCACCCTTAAAAGAGACAAATTTCATTTTAAAAATTCAGCATGCAATTATATTCCTGGTACCAAAATAATGTTGAACACAATCCACACATAAAAATATACATTATAAAGAAAGAAATATTAGTTTGTAGACATATACATGAGTATTATTTTAAAAATGAATCCCCTGGAATTTCTTTCTTTTTTATGTATTTAGTACAGGGTTTACAGGGTCTCACTACATAGGTCGGACTCATAGTGAACCTCCTGCTTTCAGCCTCCCAGCCACTGACATTACAGGCATATACCACCATGCCCAGTCTCAGTTGCCATCTCAACGTGCCCTGGGGACAGGGCCGGCACAGCATGCCTGCAATCCAACCCCTGTCCCTGTGTTTGCCTAAGCAGGAGCTTTAATCTGCTGAGCTATCTGGCAGGCCTTCTTTAAATTTTTAAGTCTTTTAATTATTTATTTATTTGGCATAGGTTCTCCCTATGTAGCTCAGACTTATAATGATCCTCCTGTGTCAGCCTCGGTAGGGCTGGGATTACAAGCATGCACCACCAGGCCCAGGTTTGGTGGCCTGCAGAGCATGCCTGGGGTTCCAGGTCCATCATGGCATACAGTACTGGGGGTCAAACTTCGGTCCTTGCCCTTGCCAGGCAGGTGTTTAGACTGCTTAGCTAACTCCCCACCCCTGGCATTTATTTTAAGAGGTTTCTCTTAGTCAATTTAAAGTAGCGTTTACTTTGTTGAAATACATTCAGGTACAACTTTTGGAAGGATATCTATGCTGCAAAATTAGTTATCTCAGTAATTAGATCATTACTTACTAATTTCATAGTAGCAAAATAGTGATTTTTTGGGGGAGCATAAAACATTGTCTTATATCAGGGTTAAAAATTTTGAAGGAACAAGGGGAGTTTGATTGAGGGCTTGTGCTCTCTTCTACTTACAAAAACCAACAAGGCCCAAATTAGCTCTTACTACCAAAGGCACCTTTGAATTGTATGGTTTTGTTCTAGTTATTGAGCAAAACCTACGATTTTTCTTTCACTGTTAAATGAGTAATGACAGAACTCAATGCTACTTACTTTCATTTTTTTCTGTCCATTAATAGAATTTAAACCAAAGCTTCTGCTTAGCTTTTAGCTCACAGCTGTCCAATACACACTACTCCAGTCCCTCCATGACATAGTACAATTGCTCTAGGATTCTGTTGATGCTCAAATCAATTCCATGGCCCAAACTTTGCCTCCATAATAAAACAGGACTAATAGTACCATGGTATCAATACTGTTTATCAATATTGGGTCAGTGCTTGACACAATGCAACACAAAGAAGCTACAACAAATCCAACTTTAAATTGGGTATGGTGGTGTACACCTGTCATCCCAGAACTCTGGGAGGTTGAGACAGAAAGTCACAAGTTCAACAGACCAGGTACAGTAACTTAGTGAGACCTTATCTCAAGGAGATCAAATAAAAGCTTTTAAAAGGAGTAGGGATGTGCCTTAGTGCAAAAACCTTGACCTGCCCCAAAAAGATTTTACTAAGACCACAGATATCTTTCACACAGTTTTTTTTTTTTTTTAATGTATTTGGTTGTTGCAGGGTCTCACTACAAAGCTTGTACTCATAGTGACCCTCCTGCTTTCAGCCTCCCCAGCGCTGGGATTACAGGTGTGTGCCACTACGCCCAGACTGTGGCCAGCTCAGCCTGCCCTGGGGAAGGGGCTGGCGTGGCATGTGGTGCCAGGGATCAAACCGTGATCCCTGTGTTTGCCTAAGCTTGCCCAAGCAGGCATGTTAGTCCACTGAGCTATCTGGCCAGCCTCTCCCATAATTTGTTCTCTGCTTCCTCTCACAGCTGTCATCTTTGACTCTTTCCTCCTGCCTTAGGGATGCACCTGGTGCGTGCGGCCTGAGCAGCACCAGGGAAAGTGTCACAGACCATGTGACACAAATGCTAGGAGCACAGGCCTGGGAGTCCAAAATGTTGGCTTCACTCCTGCCCCTTCCACTTTCCAATGTGACCTGGAGTTGGATACTTAATCTCTCTAAGCCCAAATTACTTCTCCGGTAACACAGGAATGGTAGCAGTGTAACAATCTAACAACGGTAATAGTGAGGCTTGTTTTCATAATGCTGTTGTGAGAACTAAAGAGGCCAACACTTTTGCAGAGCCCAGCACATAAAAGTAATTGGCAAATGTTTATTGTTATTTAATGACTTGTATTTGTGTGGTTTCTAACCCAGTCTGTGTTTAGTATTATTAATCTTGTCTCCACGGCAATGATTATCAAAGCCAAGATCAATGTGAACTTCCTGCCAACTATAGGGCTTATTAAGTTACAGACATTGTTGAAAGCCATCCATATCCCAGGCAGCATGCAAGGTGCTGAGATAAAATAGCGAAAGAAAATAAACTTATTTGGGCCAATAGTCTAACATCTTTCATCCTATTAAGCCTTGGAGACTTAAAACCTTAACCTAAACATGTGTACACTAAAAACCCCTCAAGACCCTGCAAATTAAAAGTGTCAGGACATTAAGACTATGAACAGTAATTTTTTTTTTTTTGAGACAGGGCCTTGCTATACAGTTCAGGCTGGCCTTGAACTCATTATGTATCCCAGGTTGGCCTCAAACTCATGGCAATCCTCCTGCCTCAGCCTGCCATGTGCTAGGATTACAGGTGTGCACCAGAACACCCAGTTTCAGTGGCATCATGACACACCTGGGGCTCTGGGGATGGTATGGCATGCAGTACTGAGGATCAAACCTAGGTCCTTGCGCTTGCCAGGCAGGCACTTAGACTGCCGAGCTATCTCTCTAGCCCTAAAAGTTACTTTTAAGTAATTTCTTTTCTTTTGTGTAAAAAAAGAAAAAGAAAAAAAGACTTAGCGCTATTCCACCGATTAGGTTGTAATGGGAAATCCTAACCTAGTGTTTAATATGTGTGAGGCATTATTTTAATCCTCCCTCCATATATGGATATATGAATTCACCTAATTTTCACAATTCTAGGAGGGAACTTTTATTATTATCTTTATTTTACAAATAAGGAAAGTCAGGCTCTGAGAGTCTCACTTATATAGGGTCACAGAGCTGAGCCCAGGATGGGATTTGAATGTAGGTTCTCTGGTTCCAGAGTCTGCTTTTCTTGACACTTAAGGACCTCTCGTGCCTGGGCCAACAGTATTTAAAGGAAGTCTCTGGTTTCCCTCTACTATTAGAACAGATACCTCAGCTTCTTAAAATCCTGATAAATGATAGTGGGGAAGTTCCTAAGGAGCACCTGGGCAACTCAGAAAGATCTCAGGCTGCATAGTAGGTTACGTACTTAATGAGGTTGTAGGTAATGTGAGTAGGACTCAATCTGCAAGGCTTTCTCTAATATGAGAGGAGGAACAGTGTGCATTTATGCTTCATTCTAGGGATGATGAAGCTTTTGAGAAATCAGTTTTACTGCCCTGTATGCCAAGCCATATCCTTGGAGCCAAGGGATGGCAATATTCTGGAAATACTACTCTAAACTGATAGTAATATTCCCATTTCCTCTCAGCCTTCCTTCCTGAGCTGATTGGAACAGGAGTTGCTGCCGAAATGCTGACAGTACAGCCCTGACCCCTTCGCTATTGTCATTAGGAGCACCAATCAATGCTTAGTAAGTATCCATAGTGTGCAGATTTTCAACCAAGCCGGCTGGTCCCTTTCTCTGCCCTTCCTTAACCAATACAATTAATGAAACACTAGTCTGCTCCTTTCACATACAGATCTCTCAAAATCCTACCTCTGATGTGCTCAAAAGTCGATAATGGCAAGAAAGAGAGATGAGGTAATTGGAGGCTTTGCAAACCCAAGGATATGTTAAGAAGAACTCGCACTTTTCTGTGCCTTTCAGTTCACCACGAGTACAAAACATGATTAAAATACGATGAAGGGGTTGGGGAGCTGGCTCAGTGGAATAAGCACTTCCCTGGCAAGCTCAAGGGCCTGAATTCAATCCCCGATTCCACCACCAAAAAATAAAAAATAAAAATATGATAAATATTTATTTTTTTAACAAATTATCACAGCAAAAAAAAAAAAAA
>NDGM011199224.1:0-19374 GCA_002564305.1 Octomys mimax
TCAGGCCCTTGTGCTTGCCAGGCAAGTGCTTATTCTACTGAGCCATCTCCCTGGCCCCTAAATTTATTAATGAAGAAGCAAAAAACTACTCTGATAAGTTAGAAATAAAAATCTTCTGAGTGTTAGAGAAAAAGATTAAGGTGGCCAGTCAGAGGTGTTATGTTGGTTTGCCATATCTGTGTTCTGTTGATGAGGCCCTGTGCTGGGCTAGAGTCTAGAACTGAAACTTGAATGTGACATAGGTGTGTGAGATTTGGTATTCCCTGTCTAGATGACTTTGCCCACAAAGCACTTTTGCCATCATTTTCTACTGGGTGATGTGGGAGAGAAAATTTGAAAATAAATTTATGTAAATCTTTTAAATAATTGGGCAAACACTAATCTCTTACCACTATGCTTGGCTCAGGGAAGGAGTTTTAAAATAGGAGAAAGGGATTTAAAATGGGATAATCTTAATCCTTTCCAGCACCTGCTTCTTTCTTCAACTCTTTTGCTCTTCACTTTGGATTTTTGTAGTAAAGTTTCTTTATTTGGCTTGAAGTATTCTAATTGGTGGCCAGAAGATAAAATCTATTCCTGCTCAGTGTCTTCACAGCTCTGTCCTTTACATTAGAATTGATAAGTATATTCATATGGACATTTATGGTCATTGTATAGACGAACATATACACTATTTCCTTCAGGAAATTTGTGTTTTAGACTTCTTAATAGGTAGAGACAGTCAATGTTTGGAACTGTAGGAAACTACTAGATTTGTACTATTTCTTCTGAGTACCCTCTTGTGCATTTAACCTTTTTAAAGTGATAGTTATTTTTTAAACTAATTCTTCATTTATTTTAAATGTTTCAGTAGTTAGTGTTACACAAGATATGTTTTATTTTATGGTTAAAGTTGTAGTTGCAACATTTAGATGGTTGAAACATCTTCTCCTTTAATCATGCCTCTCCTTGCTTTTCTATTTTAAATATAGACGGTAACATTTTCCATTGTTGTACTTTTCTGTTTGCCATTTAAAAAAAACTGTCTCAGAGCTGTAGAAATGATAGAGACAGGTCTATTAATGTGTCAAACTCTATTTTCTAATCTCTCTCAATGTCCAGAATGTTGTACAAGCTTGATTTTTGGTGCCACATTTAATTAGCATGATATGCTTTTTTTGGTAGTAAGGTCTAATACATGGTCCATGTCTTTCAATTTCTTAAAGAATTAATCATTTACTATACAGGAGTAAATCTATATCCTTATTTAGAAAACAAATTTTATGTATTCTGAAGCATATTTTATTTAAGTTCCAAAGTTAGAGTGGCAGACAATTCAGCATGAAAACTATTACTTACACAAATATTATGAGTGAATATTTTATCTTGGCGTTTGTGTAATGGTAATATTTGAATTGTTTATCAGTCTCTGCCAAGAACTTTTATTTTGCTGAAAGCGAGTTCAATCCCTTTCACAAAAAAGTAAAAAAATTTGTGGAATTTATAAATTAATAACCTGTGTTGTTCTATAATGTGTAATGAAAAATAGTTAATTCCTTATTAAGTGAAATGACTGAGTTTTTGAGTTTGTGTATAATTATATGTTCAATTTCTTATCTGAATTTTTAATATGTTAAAAGTACTTGATATTTTAATGGTTTTGAAGGAATTTTTGATAATTGCTTGAGGTAAGTTAGTTATATTGACTTGAAAGCTGGAGGCCAACTTCTTCCTGATTTTCTAAGTTGGGTAGAAGCTTTTCAGGAATTGGAGATACTTTTTTTTTCTTGAATAAAAATAATTCTTGTGTGGAGGTAATTGTATCACATTTTAAGAATTGTTAATTTAAAAAAAAAGAATTGTTAATTTTAATAAACATTAAAGGAAAAAATGCAAACTAGAAAATAATAACATGCTATGTCAGAATAGATGGCAACTATATGTTGCTTGTTACATTGGTATAGTTTGTTGTAAATTTTAGTAGTTTGGAGTCTTGATGAATTTTATTAGCTGAGGAGTAATAGAAGTTTTTTCAGATTTGAGAAAAGAGAGGGGGGAAACATCACAGGTTTGAACTCTTTGTTATCAATTATTCCACTTATAATTGCTAGGATGAGACATTGGAAGAAACATTATCTATTCTTATTATCTAGACCTTGTTTTGTGAAGTTAATATTGTACCATTTGATGGAAAAGAGTCAGATGGTAGAAAGGAAATTGAAAGTCATAGTTCTCCTTCACATGAAGAAAATAAGTTATGAAATTATAAGCAAATAAGTACTCTTACAAATAATCTGTGTTGTGTTCCCCTGCCACCTCCCTCCCTGTGGAAGGTAATAGGAATCAAGATAAGTGTTTGCTAAGATTAATAATTGTACTTCATTTTGTCTGATGGATTGAAATGTGGATTTGTACAAATGCCTGGTCATTTAATTATGACTTAATTCAGGATTTTTTTTTTTAAGTAAATGGACAGCTGATTTTTTTCTTTCTTCTTTTTTAAAGGAATCTAGGTAAAAATGGCTTGTCTAATAGTAGCATTTTGTTGGATAAATGTCCACCTCCAAGACCACCATCTTCACCATATCCTCCCTTGCCAAAGGACAAGTTGAATCCACCTACACCTAGTATTTATGTGAGTCTGAATTGACTTGACTAAACATTAGTCAAACCAGTATTTGCACCTACCTGTCTTTCCTAAAGCCTTTACATTTATGTGGATACCCTTTAGGATGTGTTAGGATTATTGGCAGCACTATAAATATTTTTGGGGAAAATTATTTTCTAAAAGATTTTATAAATGACTTCATAGATAGTATATATGATTATGTTAGAATAATGAGAAATACTTTTTAGTGCCCTACTTTTGAGCAATATTAGGCAAAAGTTACCTAAAAGGTTACCTTTTTTAGTAAACTGGGTTTATTCTACTAGTTGGATGGGCCTTAATATTCACTTGTTTGTGTATCTATCAAAAGAAAGATTCTTCATCTACTTTCAGAAGTGTTTTGAGAACATAAAATGTAGATATATATCACAAGGCTTAGTAAGTTAAAATTTTTTAAATTGGATATTTACTTTATAGAAGTTTAGACATCTGATAAAGGAAAATGATAAACATTCATTCAATCAAAGTAATTCCTAGTTTTGTTTTTCTCAGATCAGCCCTCCTACCTCATTTCCTTCTACCTTTTCACTTCTACCCCAAATGTTTTTAAAAAATTAGTGTATGTATATATAAAGTTAGGATAATGTACTTAGTTAACTGTTCTAATATTTATAGAATGATACTTGCCTTGTATTGTAGATTTGGTCCTTTCAGCCTAGAGAGTCCAAATGATCGCAGTCTTTCCTATAACCAGTAGTTACTGTCCCTTACTGTATAAGGGAAACAGTGGAATGGACATGTAATAAAACTTTTTAACTGGGGCCTGAGGAGAAAATACACAAACTTAAAAATCTATCTTAGAGATGTTCAACCTGCTTTCACTTCCATAAAATTTGGAAAAAAAAAGTTTGATTTCTTTTAAAAGTGTTTTCTCCTTTTTGTTATGATTTTTTAAAAAGTATGTCACATAAAATATACTGTGCTAACCATTTCTGAATGTACAGTTCATTAGGTTAAAAATACTCAATTCATCTCCACAATTTTGTATTTTGCCAAATTCTGCCTATTAAATAAATTGCCTTTTTCGCTCCCCTCAGTTCCTGGAAATCATCATTGTATTTTCTGCTTTATGAATTTGACTCCTTTGTATATCTCATACAAGTGGAATCACACAGGTTTCTTTTTGTTTTGATTTGATTTTTTGTTGTTGTTGTTCATTTGCTTTTTGCTTTTCCTCCAGTATTTGACTTTTTTGTGATTGCCTTAATTGAGCACAGACTCAACAGGACATAGCTCAGCCGATCAAGTGCCCACTTTGGCAAGCTCAGGGAGGAGAGTTGGATTCCCAGTCCCACACGACGTGCCAGCCCCGCCTTAATTGAGCATAATGTCCACAGGGTTCATCCATGTTGTAGCATGTGTCCCTTTTTCAAGTTAAAAAATATTTAAAACATGTTGGTTTTGAAATTTAAAGTTTGTTTCTTCCACATATCTTAAGATGGACAAGGGAAGTGAATATGGTTACTGTCTAATCACCATTAGAATCAAAGCATAAATGATAAAATAGACATTTAAACACAAATTATATTACTTAAATTTTGGTAAAAAGTGAACTTTTTTCATAGTATTTAAATAAAATGATTTTTTCTGAGAGCTAACCACATACTTTAATTTTACAGTTGGAAAATAAACGTGATGCTTTCTTTCCTCCATTACATCAATTTTGTACAAATCCAAACAACCCTGTTACAGTAATACGTGGCCTTGCTGGAGCTCTAAAGTTAGGTAAGCTTTAAATTTTAAAAAGTTTAACTGTTTTAGCTTTTAAAGCACTGACAGATACTTTTAAAAATTTTAACTTTCCTGCTTAAAAGAGAAAACTTGTGTATTACTTTTTAAAATTTATGATTTGAATATATGTTGATTGTGATAGTGGTTGCTGATAATTTTGTGAAACTTAGCTTTTATTTTGATCTAATATAACTATGTAGGTCAACTAATTGAAGAAATTTTGAATATAAAATATAAATGAAACTTGATGCTATAAGCATTTCCTAGCCTTGAAAGAAATTAAATAAGTGAAATTTGGGGTAATTTCTTGCTCTATTGGGATGGCATGACAAGTAGGTAGGTCCAGGGCTTCAGCGTATGATTCTACAAACTCACCCCATAGCTCAGAGTATGTAGAGGACTGGGTTTGTTGTAGGGGAAGTAAATGAAACACTGTAAAAGGCCTTCCCCTTAAGTGAGAGTGGAACTTTAAAACAGTTTTCATTTATTATTTTTATTTATTTATCAAGACCTGGGACTCTTCTCTACAAAAACTTTGGTGGAAGCTAACAATGAGCATATGGTAGAAGTAAGGACACAGTTGTTACAACCAGCAGATGAAAACTGGGATCCTACTGGAACGAAGAAAATCTGGCATTGTGAAAGTAATAGATCTCATACTACAATTGCTAAATATGCACAGTATCAGGCCTCTTCATTCCAGGAATCACTGCGAGTAAGTATTTAATTTCTGAAGATTGTTTTAGTGATTTAATAGTTGGGTTTTTTTTTTTTTTTGAGTTTTGAAGTGATGCATTACTTTTGTAAGCATGTCATTACTTGATGTTATATAAAAAATACTTTATAAGTGCTATCCAGTTTGCTCTTGAATTCCAAGCAGATCTAAGGGTTGACAGAATGAATTAGATTTCTTTGTGGTGAAATAGAACCTTTGTCTAGCTCAGTATATCCTTCTTTTATGGGGCATTTCTATTTAGAGCAGAGTTTCTTAACTTGAACACTCTTGCCACTTTGGGTTGAGTGATTCTTTGTTCTGGGGTTTGTCCTGTGTGTTATAGGATAGTTAGTGCCCCTGGCCTCTCAGAAATGTTGGCCAGGGTGCTAACTTCTGCTTGGAGGGCAGAATTGGGCCTGGATGAGAAACACTTAATTTAGAGGAGAAAGCACATCCTAAACTTGCCTTATGTTGGCAGAATCCCTCGTCTTGTGTTCCATTTTTATCTTCTGTCAGATTAGTATTATCTGATAACTCTTCTACAGAGCATTAGCATCCTTTCTACCCATCTTAGTCTATAAGAATAAAAACTGAAGGCAGAGGCAGACATTTAGAAGAATTATTTCAAAATTTATGGAAAAATTCTAAGCAACTTTGAAAAATCTATAGAGGCCCTTCAGCAGTGATGCTAAAATCCTGTTGCACTATAATGACAACTTTGTGAATTCTACTAAGTGAACTAAAACGCCCACAGAAATGAGTCCATTAAGTGTAGTACTGAAATGCATGTCTACACTGTGTGTCACGTACCCTACAGTTGATACTTAATAATATCTGGCTGAAAGTTTTTATAATTTGTAATTCATTAATTTGCTTGTCTGAAAAATTCTATCCTGATTTCACATTTTTAAAAATCAAGGCAGCATTTGTACCTATAAATAGATATAATAGCTGAGCAGACTAAGTGCTTGCTTAGGTAAGCGCAGGGGGCAGGGTTTGATCCCTGGCTCTGCCTTGCGCCCTGGCCCTGCCTCCAGGCGCGCTGAGCCAGTGATGGAGTCTGAGCGTGGTGGTGCGTGCCTGTAAATCCCAGCAGTAGGGAGGCAGAAATCAGGCAGATCACTACTTGAGTCTGGGCTTTGTCGTGAGACCCTGCACAATAAATAAAAACAAACAAATAAATAAATGTAATGCCTGTAAATAGGTAAGTTATGTTCCCTTTATTATTATCACTGTGTATCCTACAAAGAAATCCTGGAACTTTCATGAGTTACAATGAATGCATTGCCCATATAGAACTCTGTATTTTAAAATTTTAAGATTTCTACTGCATGGAACTATTATAATCAGAATAGAATAAATGATTGAAAGAATATCAAAGGAAGAAAGAGTTGTAAAAGCAAAGATAATAAGACACAGGATATTTAAATGGGAAGGGATCTATAGCAAAAGAAAGGATTATTTTTTTGCTATACTTTGAGGCATGGACCAGAACAATTAAAAATTTTCACAAAACATACATTTAAAGGGAAAGAAGCCAAAATGTTAGTATTGCTGACTTAGAAAACATAGAATAGTGCTAACAGCTACCAAGTCTATGACACAAGAATTGTAAATAAAAGTATTATTTGCATTGAAAGGCACTTATATTTATCCAGCCTAAATGTTTTAATCATTTGTGTAATACATTGTGGAATAATGATTTAATCCAGGAAAAATGTCTTCCCTTTCCCATAAACAAGAATAGAAAACATCTCACCCTCTTCTAAGTACTTTGGTATGTATATATGCGTGAACCTATGTTGCATTACATAGAACACTTATATTCCAGGTAGAGGCTTCTCGGCTTTAAGTTATTCTCAAACACGGGACAAGTATGAAAATTTAATTGTATAACTTTGTGTCTGGTAGAGAAAGTTTGGATATTTTGTCAAGGAGATTTGTATTTTCTTGGGTCTTTATTTAATGTAATATTTGAAGAAATTTTCATGTGTGAGAGGCCCATACAAGGTTCTTTTCAAAACAGACAATGCCGTTCAATCTTCATGTGAAATTTTTTTTTAGTTATATGATGGAAAGGTTAGCCAATTGTGAAATGCTAAGCTAAAATAATTTTTTTATCTTGATCTATAGGAAGAAAATGAAAAAAGAAGTCACCATAAAGACTATTCAGATAGTGAATCTACATCTTCAGATAAGTAAGTCATTCTTAGTATACACTTAGTATTTCTGTTTAAAAAGGTGTGTTTTTAATATTGTGTCTCGTCTCTTAAGTTCTGGAAGAAGAAGGAAAGGACCCTTTAAAACCATAAAGTTTGGGACCAACATTGACCTGTCTGATGACAAGAAGTAAGTCCTTATAGTAATATTTATGTGAACAGATACAAAGAAATGTCCTTTTTAAGGCTGAGAATTGTCTGAAATTTCCCCATTGTTATTTGGCATTTTTATCAGTTGATAAGATTATACTAATTTTCGCTAGTTTACAGTTAAATTACATTCTTTGACTTAAAACTTTATACAATTGTTATCAAAACCCCAACTTTATGCTAACTGCACATTCATGAAATTATATTTTTATTATAAAAATTATTTAAAAATACGTATTTCTGTAATTATCCAAATATAAAAATAGAATGTGAATTTGTGCTTCTTTGGGAAATTTAAAAAAGTGCAAGCACTCAAATATTACCTATGTGAAAGTAAAATATTTACAGATCTGACTGGAACACAAGAAGTTGAATAAATGCTTAACTTACACAAGTATTTGTTGCAGGGCATCACTGTTAATCTCTTTCATTGCAGGTGGAAGTTGCAGCTACATGAGCTGACTAAACTTCCTGCTTTTGTGCGTGTCGTATCAGCAGGAAATCTTCTAAGCCATGTTGGTCATACCATACTGGGCATGAACACAGTTCAACTATACATGAAAGTTCCAGGCAGCAGAACACCAGGTAGTGTTTTTTTTTGTTTTGTTTTGTTTTTGTGGGGTGGAGATGGGGGTGGGGGGTGGGGAGTGGGGGGTGGGGGTGGGGATGAGGTGGAGACTAGGGATTGAACTCAGGCCCTTGCACTTGTCAGGGAAGTGCTTATTCTATTGAGTCATCTCCCCGGCCCAACCAGGTAGTTTTTATGAACCAACATTTCATACAGTGGAAAAACAGAATTAACAGATGGGCATGGTGGTGCAGGTCTGTAATCCCAGCACTTGGGAAGCTGAGGCAGGGGAATTGCTGCAAGTTGAAGGCCAGCCTGGGCTACACAGTGAGTTTGAAGCCAACCTGAACTGCATATGGAGACTATCTCAAACGCCACTTCCCCTGCAGTAGAATTTTGAAATGTGAAACATGCAAAAGAAGCTGGAAATCTTTCCATTTAAAATGAATAAAACAGAAAGGAATATTCCATTAGAACATTAGACAGAGCTCAGATTATCCAGAGTTTTCTTTTTGTTACCTTTTAAAATATAATAGTTCAGAAACAATAATGATGATTTGATCTATGAAAAAGTCATTGGAAAATTCTTGGAAAAATAGGCACGTGTAGCCTAGACTTTGTTGTTGATCTCATCTACTGCACAGGCTGACAGGATATATCGTAACTTAGCACAGTGAGGGTGGAGCTTTTAAAGCACCTTACTGTGGCATGGATGCCATGGGTTTACCACCACTGACTTTAGTATATCTAAATGGATACAACAGTTTTGTCAAATAGTACATGTTCTGATGTAATCCGTTCTATTTTATGTAAAAAAAAAAAAAGCATAAGTTACAGTCCTCTAATTGGGCTGCCACTCGCGGATCAGAAAACAGGATGAGATATTACTACACACGTCCTGCTATTGAGTCTGGACTCGGTCACTAACTAGATTTTTACTTTAGCAGGTCACATTCCTTCTGTAGTTCTTAGTCTTCATTATTCAAACACATCACTTTGGTTTCAGTCTTTAGATTTCTTTTTCTATTTTTAGAAGAAAATAAAAGAAATAGTTAAAAAGAAACGATACAGAATTTCACTAAACAAAATGGTAGTAATTCAGCAGTGGTTGTTATAGATATTGCATATTGTTCAAACTAGTTGTTCAGATTATCAGATATAAACACGCAAAATCGGTCCAAAATTTTTTTTTTTTTTAAAGAACAACAATAAGCGTTAACTGTTCCTTTCAATAGATTATCTTCAGATTTGTATCCTACACAAATACACCATCTTCTTTGTGCCCCCTTAGATTCACGTGAAATTTTATGGAGTGATATGTAAAGTGTTTATTATTTGCTATGCCTTGGCAATTCAGAGAGAAGTGATAGTAGCTATGCAGTTATTCTGGTGACTAGCTGCTACATAGCCCCCTGAGCTACTTCACTTTTTTACTTGAAGCAGCAGTGGCTTGAAGACTAGACTACTTCCTTTGTCACTTTCTTAATGAATCATAACTTAAGGATTGTTTCAAAATAGGGCTCTGCTGTTTCTTAGTCACCTGGTTCAGTGTTTCTGAGTCCTGCTTGCTCATTTAAATCTCCTGGTAAGCTTTATAAAAATATGTAATTAATCTCTAGGGATTGAGGTCCAAGTGTGAGTATTCGTAAATAAATAGCAGCAAAAAAAAAAAAAAAAAGTGTTCCCTAGGAGATTCAATTGTACAGCTATGGTTAGAACCGTTGGTTGTAGTTTTTATTCTCAGGCCGTTTGATGCCCAATCCTGTAATAGTTTATTCACAGATAAAGTAGAATGAATTCTGGAATAAATGGTGGAAAGAACTGTGTTCTACTCCCTGCTCCATCATTAGATATCATTGAACAAGCCACTTGAACTCACTAGTTTTCTATTATATATAGTATTGGTTCTGTTTAGCTTCATTTCAGTTAAAAATCTCCAATCCAACTTAAATTATTTTCTGCAAATAATATCCTATAGTCAGAAAGAACCTCTTTTTCTTTATAAATCTAAGTAAAGAGCAAATGTAATAGATTAATTCTTTGTCAGTTGTCCCTGGGTTTTTTTGTTTGTTTGAATAGCATAAGTTTTCCTACTGTCCTGTGTAACCTTTAACAGTTCTTTGAAGGATTTGTTGAGGCTAGTTGTTCCAAACAGAAAAATAACGCAAATCAACATTTTTGAAATTTTTTTGTTATTCATGTTAAGGTAAAAAGACAGGTGAAATTAATTTTCACCCATTATACCCAAAATTATTTCAACATGTAATGAATGTAAAATTGCAGAGACTTTTCACATTTCTTTTACATGAAGTCTTTGAAATTTAGTGTACACTATAGAATTAGTGCATATTCCAATTCACATTTTAAGTGGTTATTATATTGGACAATGCAATCTTTTTCTTTTTTTTTTTTTTTTGAGACAGGCTCTCACGTGGTAATTCAGGCTGGCCTTGAACTCACTATGCATTCCAGGCTGGTCTTGAACTCACAAAGGTCCTCCTGCCTTAGCTTGCTGGGTGCTGGGATTACAGGTGTGCCCCACCACGCCCAGCTGGTTTCTTCTTTTCTAATGTCCTAATACTCTCTGTGATAAATGGGGATATTTCATAACAGAAAAGTAGTAATGGTGTTTATGATTGCTAATGTTTATTATTTATCATAATTAGGCACTATGCTAAACATTTATTACTTTATTGACATTCAGAGCAACCCAGTGATTTCATGGAGTTGTTATTATGTAGTCTTACATAGGAGGAAACTGAGTCAGAAAGTTGTGAGAACTTGTCCGAGCTCATGTTATGACTTAGCCAAGGAACCTTGCTCCAGAGCCTGAACCAATGATATCAAACTTTTAGAGTTCAGTGGTACAAACAGCCCTGCTTGGACACACATACTGTAGGTTCCCCAACAGTGTGTGCACTGTTAAGTTTGACTTTTAGTGCCTTCCATGAAAGCCTTTATTGAATGAGTTAGAGGTTAACTAAAATTCAGCTCTAAAACCTGACTTGACACAAAACTACTATGTGATAAGAACTGAATATCACTAGAATGTTCTCTGTTGAACATTTGTCAGCTGTCGTTTCTAAAGACATATTTTTTCTATGTAATTTATAGTGTGACAGTTAATTTCTTTGTTTTTCACATGCTAGGTCATCAAGAAAATAACAACTTCTGTTCAGTTAACATAAATATTGGCCCAGGTGACTGTGAATGGTTTGTTGTTCCTGAAGGTTACTGGGGTGTTTTGAATGACTTCTGTGAAAAGTAAGTTTGCAAACTAAATTTTCTTTAAATAACATTATCAGAAAACAGAAGGACAACAAATTGGGTAACCTAATGGGTATAAAAGTTTTCACTTAAAATTCATTTTAAGTGGTTTAACTCCCAGCTTATTACGTGTTATTGAAAATACTATAGGATGCCATGAAACTACTTCATACAATAGTAGTAGTTACAAATTTAGAAGAAGAAAAGATGAGTTAGTAGTTTATTTTTAAAGTGACGCATACTTATACATTTGAAAGATGTGTGTTCCAAGAAAATTGATGTTATTGTAAATGCTTGTAGGAGGTAGAAGTTCTGTAGCTGAGTACCCGTAAGCTTGACCATAATCTTTGCCCTATCATCATGGTGTAAATTCTTTTTAAGATCAGCAACTTTTTCTATAAAGGAATTTTACAAAATTTAACCACTTCAGATTTTGTTTTATCTAATGAAAGAATATGTAGAATGGAACTGACAGTTTCTTAAGATACTAAAAGTAGCCATCATTTTTATTTGTGTCTTTTTTTATTTTATTAATTTTATTGAGAAAGAAGTAGCAATGAGACAGTTTCGAAACAGGTAAGACAGTTACAATAATTAATACATTGCATATTATTGTCTTTGTAGTAGTTATTCATAGTACAAGATGCAGCTGTTAAGGAATACTTTGAAAATTTTGATCTGTTTAAATTTAGTTATTTAGAACCCAATTTATTTTTTCTAAATAATATTCTCTTATGTAATCACCTGATACTTAAATTTAGTAATAACATAGGAAATTATCATGGGATAAAGAAACAGATTATACACACAGCTGATATATTTATATCCCAGCTACATAAGGTGAGAGGCACAAAAGACATGTACATAAATGATTACATTAATCTACATACTAACTTATAATATCTTACTTTAGCTTAAACATCTTTCCTGTAAATATTTGCTTTTAGTTATTTATCATAGTTAAAAATACAGGCAAGAGATAATCATCTAATGTTTTCTTTACTATTTTCCACATAGATTTTCTTCAGTGTAAGAATGCCATAGATAGAGAATTTTAAAATTTCACATGTACTGATGAGCTAACCCAGTCTGCTTTAGTTTGTACTTTATTTTATGGATCAGCAGTCCAGTAGCAGCAGAGAAAAAAGTCTCATGTGGGGAATCTTCACTGTGTTAGAGAAACATTTTTATTTCTTAAATTTTGAGGTAATAGGTTATATTTTTACAGCTATACTACAGTGATCTCTGTTCATTATTTCTGAGTAGAAATTGGCTACTTATAGGGTATAGTTTTGTTTCTTGTCTAAATGGTGAGGTGTCTTGGGAACAAAAATAATTAGAATAGGCAGATGATATAAAAAAGTTTGAGGGTAATGGAAGTATCAAATTAGTGTGAAGAGTTAGATAAATTTACTGAGTTGGAGAGAGAGCACTTGCTTTTTTAGCATTTTACTATAATTTTTTTCCTCCTTAAAGGTTGTTACTTCTGATACTACATGTAGTTCATGGTATTAAGTAATACAGCTTGAAATGATCTTGTTTAGAATGTATGAATAAACTACTTTTTTGGACAATCTATGGTTTTGTTATAGTTTATTATTTGCAATTATTTGCTTAAGTGTGTTGTGTTGGGTTGTTTTGTTTCATTTGGTTTTGTTGTGAGAGCAGATCTCTTCGCTGTTGTCCAGCCTGGCCTGGCCTTGCCGTGTAGACTATGCTAGCTAGCCTTGCACTCACAACTTCCTGCTGCATGCAGCCTTCTGAATTGTGGCATTATGGGCATGTGCCACTATGCCCAGCACTTGTTTTGCTTTTGGATAGAACGTTTTCTTCAATTTTGTGATGGTAACATGTGGGTGAAATAGAGTTAGAATTTATGTTTGTAACCACTTTTTGGTTTATTATCATAAGCAGTAAGCTAATGCTAATCTCCTTGAAATTAAGCTGCCACTGGCAGTCTACTCTAGACTTTTCAGACAATCCTTGGAAATTTGGAGAAGATAATACATATTTGAGGCCTTATAGGTCCTGTGGTCCTTTGTCATAACTGTTTCACTGTAAGGCACAAAGCAGAGGTGTATGTAAAAGAATGGGTTCTGTATTCTAAGTTTTATTTACAAAAATAAGCACTACAGTTATGGACCATAGTTGGCTAACACTTTGTTGAGATATAAATTTAAGCCAAAGAAAACTATTTCAAAGTATACTTTTTCATATACTTAAGCATAAGACACAAAATTATTTCTTAGAGTTTAAGGAAAGGAACATTTGTACTCTACATGTTCTTCCCCCAAATTATAAAGTCTGAAGAAGTCAATTAAAATTTACAAAATTATTATTATTATTATTATTATTATTATTTTTTTTTTTTTTTGTGGAATTTAGGATTGAACTCAGGCCCTTGCATTTGCCAGGCAAGTGCTTATTCTACTGAGTCATCTCCCTGGCCCCAAAATTTATAAAATTCTTGTATGGAAAAAGTTGCTATATAGTTTATAAAATTATGGAGAATAAAAAGCCAGATATTAAAGTAGATAATTCATAATAGGATCTGTAGAATATTTGCAAAGTAGATTATTCATGATAATGGTAGTAGTGATAGCAATCCTGGGTATTTCTCTGTGTGTGTGGTTGTTTTTGATAAAATTGTTTTAAACTGCATTGTTTAGCTGATCATCCAAACCGTATAGATGCTGATATCTTATCTTGCCCTTTTTCCTTATAATTCAGCAGAGCAGTGACAAAGACTATTTCTCTTCCTCTTGCTCAGATCCTGAAGCATGTTTCTAGTACTTAAATTGCCATATCTTTCCTGTTTATAAACTTAATAATTTTATTATTTTTCATTTTACCTTGTCATCTTATTTTTCATTTTACCTTGTAGGAATTTCTAGGTACTCTAAAGAGTTTGCAGTTCAATCAAAAATAGTTTTTATTGAAATAAAATTATAAGTTAAAGTATGTGAATGTTACTTCTGAATAGCTTTGGATTTCATTTGGATCTTTGAAAATAATCAGTTTGAGGTAGTAATGCTAATCTTTAGCTTGTAAACCAATACTCAGCTAATTAATTGCACACTATGTAATATAGCCATTTTTATTAAATACTTATTGAAATGAATAAGTATTATTTGAAAACTTTAGAAAGTTTTTTTCTGGTTTTATAAGGCACTTATTAAAGTATTCTGTGCATTTGCACTATTTTTTCTTATTTCAGAAATAATTTGAATTTCCTAATGGGCTCTTGGTGGCCCAACCTTGAAGATCTTTATGAAGCAAATGTGCCAGTATATAGGTTTATTCAGCGACCTGGAGATTTGGTGTGGATAAATGCAGGCACTGTGCATTGGGTTCAGGCTATTGGCTGGTGCAACAATATTGCTTGGAATGTTGGTCCACTTACAGGTATTTTAAAGAATATACTTTTTAAAAACTTTTTTTAATAAAAGCTTATGTCTGATAGGTATATTCTTTATTCCCTTGAAATAGGGTTCATTAGCTGTTGAAAAGTGAGCCAGCCAAATAGCTCAGTGGATTAAAGCACCTGCAAGTAGGCGCAGGGGCCAAAGGTTCGATCCCCAGGCCTGCCATGCCTGCCCTGCCCCTGGGGGGCGCTGAGACAGCAATTGAGACTGGGCGTGGTGGCACACGCCTGTAATCCCAGCTCTTCGGAGGCTGTAAACAGGCAGATCACTAGAGTCCAATCTAGTAGTGAGACCCTGAACATCCTGTAGACCCTTCCCTGAAATATAAATATACATATATAGAAAAGTAAGGGTCTCCTTGCATAAAATGAGAAAATTAACAATTTCAAATTTAAGATGACAGATCTCAGCAGATGCACATTTATATATTTATACGCATGGGAACATATCTTTGTAAGTTTTAGAGTTTCTGATTTTGTTTTATATAGAAAACCCTTTTGTAGAAGTTTGTTCTTTCAGATTTTTCTTTTATCATGTGTTTCATGTGAAGAGCCCTATTAAATAAAAATCTGTTTGAATTATGCTTGCCTTCAGGCAATATTGATTTAAGGTTAAAACGTGATCTTTCAAGCCAGACACACTTGGATTCTAACCAGGACCTGGTTCTGGTATCTTTGGGCAAGTTATTTCATTTCTCTAGTCTATCATTTCTTCATCTGTATAATGGAAATAATAAAATTAATAAGGTAACTGTATTGATTAAATGAGATAATGGATAAAAAATGAGCTCAGCACAATGCCTAGCACATAGTCATAGAAAGCACTCTATGATTTCTATTATTATTATTACTACCCTAATTATCATAAAGTAAAAAATTATTTTTGTAGTGTTTTGAAGTTTTCAGAATTGATATTGAAGATATCACCTGAAAGGGTGATAATATCTTTTGATACTTTGGGTTGTATTATAACTGTTTTTTTTTCCCTAGCCTGCCAGTATAAATTGGCAGTGGAACGGTACGAATGGAACAAATTGCAAAGTGTGAAGTCAATAGTACCCATGGTTCATCTTTCCTGGAATATGGCACGAAATATCAAGGTCTCAGATCCAAAGCTTTTTGAAATGATTAAGTAAGTGCTTTCTAAAACTATAGTCACTCTCTTTCTTGAGAAGTGTCAAATACTAAATACTTTTTCCTCCATAGAATTATGTTGGCATTAAAACAAAATGATCCAGACTACTAGCAAAACATAATATGAAAATCCATGTGTTAAAAATACTTTTCCCTGCTAGGCGTAGTGGTATATGCCTATAATCCCAGTACTTGGGAGACTGAGACAGAAGGATCACTTCAAGTATGAGGCCATTCTGGGCTTCATAGTGAGACTCTGTCTCAAAAAGAAAAGCAAAACAGAAAAACCCTTTTCCCTTCTAAATAGCCTACTATGGAACAGAAAACAACAGAGTCATGAAAGATTTTAAACCATTAGATTCACATTCTTGTGCTTCTCATTTTTTCAAAATGTTTATTTTACCTTTTAAGTTATCCATCTTATAATTGTCTCTTTTCTTAGCTGCTTTGAACACTTAATATAGTTATATAAATTCTTACCTAGTGATTTGCTTATGAATACATATAAAGAAACTTACTTGTTACAGTTTCTATAAGTCTACTTAAAGGTAAAATTTTCACATTGTACTGTTCTGTAGCAATATTTCCTTTGTGTTTTATGCTACTATGCCCTCAATAGGTAGATAATTCTGGTCAAAGAAATGTGGGAAATAATAGATTAAATAAAGTCAAACAGGTTCTTTAATTTTGAATTTTATTTTTTGTAATTTTAAATTCTGTATTTGTTGGTATATTTTTCAAATGGACAAGAAGTTATACAGTATTTTCCAGTTTTTTGACTAGTGTCTTTTGAAAACTTGATCTCACAAACTCAGGTTGGAGCATGCAGTTTTATATGACTTGATAAATTTGTTTTAATCTTTATATAGTTTTTACTAAGATTAGATATTTCTCCTGTAGGTATATTAACTGGGTCAACATGTATTTCCAAAGTACTGTCTTTTAAAAGTAATACTGGTTTATTAACAATTTCAGAAATAAATCTAAAGTTTTATTCAAACAAAAATTGTGTGGGTATGGTAACATGGCTATGAACTATCTTAATCTTTTACCCTGTTTCATCTACTCCTAGGCATAAGGAATAGGTACAGGGTGATAAAAAGGAACAAAAACCAAATCATAGTAAACAATGTACAAATCCCTTAAAACACTGAGTCTTAGTTACAGTGCTGTATCTATAAATACAATTCACAGTGGGGTGCATGTGGCTATTTTTTTCTGTTATATCTCAGAATAACAAGTTCTAGGTTATTTTGAGAAAAAAGATGACCTAGGTGCTTGCCTGGCAAGTGCAAGGCCCTGAGTTCAATCCCTGGTACCGCAAAAAAAAAAAAAAAAGATGGACCTAAAGTCACTGAAGATGTTTAATAAGTTCGAAGTAAGCATACAGTAAATGCTAATTCAGATCCACTAAAGGTAATGGTATAGTATAAAAGCCGTTTAACTGACAGCTATATATGTTGAAAATGATGTATTATATTTTGGATATAATGATCGGGATTTTATAATTAAGATGTTAAGAGGCATTTAGTAAAAACTCCTATTTAATACAGTAATCCTGTTGATAATACCCATAGTTTGTAGTCAATCAGCTACTTCTTGAATATTTTCATTTCACCATAATTCTTAGAAGTTCTATACATAATTGACCTAAAATTTGCCTCTTGTTTGATCCCAATTTCTTCAGTATATTGGGATTACTGTCAAGTAAATCTCATTCAACAATTGTTTGAGAATTCACTGTATGCCAGACACCACTGTAGACACCGAAGGATGCAGCATTGTATAACGTGAAATCCCTGTGTTCAAGGGACTTAAATTCTAGTGGAGCAAGACAAAAAGAGACCCCCCTCCAAGCCTGGGGTATGGAGTAAGTTTCAATAGAATACTACTTGGGTGGAAGTAAAAGTACTATGTTGTATAACATGGTGAGGGAAAGTATCCTAAGAGGGTTTTTTGCTTAGCCCTGAATAGTGAGATAAAGTCAACCATGCAGAGGTCTAGGGATAAACCATTTAAGATCTAGAGAGCAAATGAAGGCTGAGTTAGAAATAGTTTAAAAATGGCAATGGGATGAAAAGGTCAGTGACTATAGCAACATAAGAGAAAAAGAGTAGTATTGATAGGCTCAACAAAGTGAGCAGTATTCGGGATTGTATATTGAGTTTTAGAATGTAGAAAGTGCATACATTTATTTTAAACATTATAAATCATCATTAAGAGGATTTTAAGCAGGAGAAGCATAAGTTCCAATTTCAACGTAAGAAAATGGATCTGGTTACTTTGTAAGAAATGGATTCCAAGGGACAAGTTTAGATATACAAAGAGCAAATGGCAAATAGTACAGATCAATTTGGATAGAGAGGGACGAGTTTAGATATACAAAGAACAAATGTATATAGTACAGATCAACTTGGATAGAGATTTGTCTGTGAAGTGGAAAAAAGGTATTAAAACTGTCAACTCACTAAATTCACAGAACTTCCTTATAGATGAGGTGGTAGAGTAAGGGGAAAAGGAACTACAGAAAGACTATTGCCAAAATTGTGTTGTACCTTGATCTTACACAATTTAAGCAGTGCCTCCCTCTGTTATCTTTTCCATGCCTTACCTTACCTCCTCATACCTGTAATCTTTCTAGGCTCCTTCTAGTTTATTATTGCTCTCTTAATGTTGTGAAATGTCAGGCGTCAACACCTGTATTTGGTATAAAATTGTCCTGTGTTGCAATTGAATATGCAAAATTTGGGTGTTCTTCAACTTATAATTACTGATGACAAATTTGTTTCTTATGTAGTACTTTTTAAAAAGTAAAATATACTTACATACTATACATTCTTCATTTTATCTAATACTATAAAATACCTAATTATTTGAATCTTGGTTGTATTCTTCATTATATTGTGAATTCTGCTCTCATCTAGAATTATCATGAGATATGATTAGCAAGTTCCCTTTTTCATCAGACCAGTTGAAAATGTTAATTGTAAATCCAGACCCCAGGCTTTCTTTCCTTTTATAAGATTCCTTTTTAAAATGTAGTCATTTAGCAAGTTCCAAAAATGTGCTTCTCAGCAACTAACATTGTTCCCATTCCTTCATTTAATAAGTATTTGCCAACCAAATACAAGACGAGGGCTGGGCACTGAGGATTTACAAGTATCTCTTGTAAGTTTTGTTAGTACATATAAGTAAATAGACTGTGTGTGTGTGTGTGTGTGTGTGTGTGTGTGTGTGTGTGGCCGGCTCAGCCCAGGAGGGGCTGGCGAAGCATATGGTGCCAGGGACTGAACTGTGGTTCCTGCTTTTTGCCTAAGCAAGTGCTTCAGACCTCTTACGTATCTCACCGGCCCTGATATAAAGAAATAGATTGAAAGAAGTAATGTATAGTGATAGAACCACTGGAATCTTTGCAGCCCATAGTATCTAAGAAGTCCTTTTAAATAATATGTTTTAATTTGTACTAATAGTATTTGGACAAGATATCATGTCTGCATCTTGTACTATGAATAACTACTA
>NDGM011199249.1:0-11365 GCA_002564305.1 Octomys mimax
GGGAGGAAACCCAATCTGAAAAAAAAAACACTGCAGTAAAAGAATTTATAACTGCTTCTAAAGTAGACACTGATTTAAAAAAAAAAAAAATAGGTTGATGTTATTTGGAGTTCTATATGCTTTGCTTAAGTGAATGTCAGATTTATTCCCCATATTTGGGAAGTTGTTTGCTATTGCTTCGGCCGAGATTCTTTTTATATGATTTGTATTGACTCCTTTTTTCTCATTGATGCCTATATTCTCACATTGTTCATCTTTGCATCATCTTGTAGATGATGAATTATTTTTTCCTGTATGCTAGTTGTTTTTAAGAGATCTTTTCTTACCTTTTCACTAGCTGTGATGGTGTTGTGAAGATCGGAAACTCTTCACTGCCATTCAAATGGTTTTGTTACATTGTGATTGAGATTTAAGTTCTTCTATATCTCTTTGACTGTGCTTCATGTAATCTGTTTCTTTCCTATATTGCTCACTCAAGGATTCCATCGTTTTTCTATTCTCCTCTAATTTTTTATCAGATCATATGGTTAAGACAGTTATAGTTTAGTATTTACAGAACCACAATTAGGAACACTAATGATGGGTAGTGATATTGAGCAGTTAACTATCTTTTATATCTAATGGTTTCGTATCTTAGGCAGTAAGAGCAAGCATTATGTCTGTAAAAGTAGGCAGATATTAAATTGGGAATTTGTATTCAAGTTAGTTCCCCTAAGTTCTGTCTGATCATATCCCCTTGATGTACCTGGGGCCTTCCAGGTACAATAGTTCACCCTGGTTACCTTTTGCCCACTCTCTGTATCAAGAGATAAAGAGGGAGTATGTTGTCATAGATCTGGGTCTAGCAAAGTGTCTCAGCTTACTGGGTATGGATCTGTGCAGTTTGAACTCGACCCGATGTGTCTGGCTTGGATCTGGCTGCTCTCCTCAGCTTCTTCCTGCTGTAGCCTGTGGAAGTGAATCTGCTGTGCCCCTCTGGTGAAATGTTCTGCTCCTGGATTAGCTGGGTGGTTCTGGCCCCTAGCCTCTCTGCAGGGACTTCAACTGGAGAGTTTCACATCAGGCCTCCATGCCAGGCCTGGGGTGGGTCTGGAGGGGTCCTGAGAGCATGGCAGAAGGTCTCCCTGACAGGCTGGCCCTCGGCTGGGTCCAGAGAGGGTCTGGCGGGAACAACAGAGTAAACAGGGTTTGCACTTTTAATAATTATAGCTAGGCATTTTTTTCAAGTATTGAGCCGTGTGTGTGTGTGTATTTTTTGTTTCTTTTCTTTTCTTTGTTTGTTTCTTTCTAGAGCAAAGGGGAAAAAGACCAGAGGGTAAAGAGAGGAGGACAGAGGAAAGAGGAAAATGAAAGAGAATTGAGAGAGAAGGTGGAGCAGAGAGAAGAAAGACAAGGAAGAGAGAGGAGAGGAGACAGTACAGAGCAGCGAGAGAGGGCATTAGCGATGGGAGAGAGTGGAAGGAGGAGAGAAGGAAGAATAAGGAGAGAGGAGAGCTGAGAAACAGAGGAGACAGGCAAGAGGTGTGAGAAGACAGAGGTGAGAATAAGGACCCTAAAGAGAGGAGGGAGGTGAAAGGAGAGAGAAGAGATTCAGGGGAAGAAAGAAAGGAGAGAGTGAATGGAGAGAAGAAAAGAGAGAATTGAGAGAGAACATCTGAGAGGGTAGAGAAGAAAGAATAGAGAGAGGAGAGAACAGGCAAAGTGTTAGAAGACAGCAGAGGGGAGGGTAAGAGCGGTGGGAAGAGACCAGGGGAAGGAAAGAAATTGCAAGGAGGAGAGAAGAAGAACAGGGAGAAGAGTATTATTGTTCACTTTAATTGCATTATTTCATTTAATTTTGAATATGACTGTGGAACACAGGTGCTGTATTATTCCAATTTGGTAAATAAGAAAAACGAGTAGGTTGTTCACCTAGTTCAAAACTGCTTAACGTCAGAAGTTTTAAGTAGAGTTTGCTTATGAAAAGCCCAACTGTTTTAATTATTTATTCCAAAGAAATATTTATGAAATATGGGGGAAAAGGAAGTAACTTCTAGGCAAAATTAGAAATGAACTATACAAATGTGAGTACTCAGGCAAGGAACAAGGTTTGAGTCCTAAAAGATGGTTAACTTTTAAATTTGTCTCCATAGTTTTGGTAAATATTCTGTGGAATACTGATACACATTCTGTGGAATATCCAAAAATACTCATGTCTGATGACCCACAATATAATCCCCTGTTGGTTATAATCTAAGTAAATAATACTCTGCCAGAATCTTCTATGTAATTTACAAGATTGGCCAAAAGGGTATTTGCAACAGTGCTCATCTCTCGTAGGGGAAAATCCTTCCTTTCCCCCTTGAAATTGCTTGTCATGGTGTATTGAAAGAGCTTGTCATGGTGCCAAAGTGCAAATCCTGAGCATATTGCTGAGCATCCCCCCGCTGGCTAGCCCACCACCTGTGATTTCTTGCTGGGAGCCTTGTAGAAAGGATACTGAGAGACACCAAGGCCACAGAAAGATGGCACAGCAGTCAGCAGCAACAAATCAGCCTAAGATTCATAATCCAGACATTGGAAAATAACAACTTGGGGAAGGAAAAGAGGAGAAAAGTGATGGGAAAATTAGAGAACTGGTAAGACAGACCACAGTACAGAGGAAGGAAGGGGCCACCTGTACTTCGTCCCCAGCTCATGATTGGTGGCTTGTGAGAAAGGAAGATTGAATCTACAAAGACACAGTGGAAGCAGGCAACTGCAGAGGTCCTCAGGGAGAAATGCACCAGTGGAGTAGAGCAATAGATGCTATGCTACTGTAGCTGGTGAGTGACTCATTCCAGTTGTCTGCCATTTCCTGGAGAGAGTATTTGGTCAGAAGCCATTGTAGTGAAGGGCAACTTGAGCATGGGACTCAGCCAGGCATAGGCTTCATCTCATGGCTGCCACTGTAAACTTCCAAGTGACTGCTGAGGGAAACCACAGGAGACATCCATGGCCAGGGAGCCATGGTCAGGACAATAAGACACTCACCCAGGACCAGAGGCCACGTCCAGTCTGAATTTCTGTGTATTTGAGAGCTCTAGAACCCAGTAGGTACCATGCACCAGTCCTACTGCCAGCTTCCTGGTGCTTATCCAACATGGAATATGGGCTGTCCCTCCTTTGGCTACCAGAGAGAACAAGGATACTTCTTGACTTGGAAACTGCCACAAAAACTGTATACTCCAGAAGATAACCACAGACTAGAAATCAAAGAGGTTTTTCTTTCTTTTTTTTAATTGTTGTAAGGTTATATATCTTTTTAATGTTTTTGTAATTTTTGAGTGTATTGTTTTGTTCTTGTTTTTGCTTTCTTATTTTCTTTCCTGTCTTAGTTGCCAGTTTCCTGAGGCTTAAGGAATCTTCCTTTGATCTTTACCCTTGCTTTTAATCTTTTTCTTTTTTTTTTAATTTTCTCTTGTTTTCCCTTTTAAATTTTTCCTCTCCATTACTTTTCTTATTTTTACTTTCTATATAATTGTTTTTTTCTTCTGTCTTCTACTTCATGCCAGTTTTTTCTCCTACCTTATCCAATTCTGTAGACATCCTTCTACTGACCAGTAAGATCCTTCATACCATTTTCCTCTCATTCTTAGAGTTAGGTCCATGGAAAGATTTTAGTTAGAAATCCTGGAGGTTGAAAATCATACTGAAAGTATGGGCAGCAGGATCGGCCATGTAAGGATAGAATCTTATAACTAGAAGCCAGTGATTTCTTCCAAGGCTGGCTACTCAACACCACCTTAAAAGCAGCAAGAAAAAAAATGAAAAATGGATCAAACAAGTGCTAGATAATGCAAAGAAGACTGAGCAAGAATAATTGGAATAAGTGAGAAATCAGAAGGCAACACAAATGGCATAAAAAACCTGTTCACAGAAATAATAGCAGAAAACTTGCCAAGTATAAGAAAAGAAAGAAACAGATAAGTGAAGCATATAAAATCTCAAATAGCCATGACCCCAACAGATCCTCTCCATGCCATGTTGAGTTAGAATTCTAGAGATCCATCTTGGACAAAATCTAAAAAGCTGGTAGAGAAAAGCAGCAAATCACATAAAAAAATAAACTCACTAGAAGCACAGCGGGCTTATCTATATAAATCTTACAGACCAAGAGGGACTGGAGTGAAGTGTTTAAAACCCTAAAAGATAACTTCCAACCTATACTTAACGTATCCTGCAAAAACTTCCATTTAAATTGATGGAGAAATAAGGTATTTCCATGAAAGGAGTAACTCAAAAATTCATGAGCACCATACCAGCATTACAAATAATTCTCAAGAATATTCTAGAAGAAAAAAAAAGTATTATAGAAGGAGACAGTGAAGCCGGCAATGCCAGTTAGTCAAAAAGAATGAATGTACCTGGCAGGGCGAACAACTTAGCAAAAGGGGAAACATTGAAGGAATCGGCCACCAGAAAACACAATGACACGAGTAAGTCAGTACCTCTGAGTCTTAGCTCCCCATATGAATGGTCTCAGTTCCCCCATGAGAAAACACACTGGCAGAATGGTTCAAGAAGGAAAACTCAACTGTCTGATATATAAAAAGTACATTTTCCAAAAAAGTTAGACATTATACCATAGTGATGGATGCATTCTTGTATTTGTAGCAACACGATTCAAAATGGGTAAATTTTGAAACAGCAAAGTCCATCTGTCCATCAGCAGAAATTGTGGTTATTTTGATATGATAGAGCATTACTATGCCATGAAGGACAAACGAGCCATTTGTAAGAAACTGGATGCACCTTGACCATAATGTTAAGTAACTCCAATACACAAGCATAAATAATGCATGGTTTTGCTTACGTCCAAAACTATATGTATGAAAAGATTTGTAATAGGAAAAAAGATGGAAAATAATGGTATTGTAATCCAATAGACAGTACCTAAAAATGTACTTCAGTACAATTTTCTTTCTCATTCTTTGGCCTGCTAGTCTGATTTTCAATCTGTATGTATGATAATTAGCTTTCTAAGTTCCTATAAATAATAAATCTGATGCTAGAAAATTAAAAATCGGGTGGGAGGAAAGAGGAAGAAAGAATAGAAATATTACAAACATGTACTAATTCCCTATAGTAGGGTAATCTTTACCAACAAGAAAAAAACTAAAGAAAAAGTAGCATTCAAAGTTTTCTCCCTCCCACGTTACTCTTCTATCTCTTATAATTCGCCAGGCTTTTTTGCTTTCACAAGTGTTATCGCTTGTGTCTAAAAGACCCCCCCAAAGCCTCCTGTGATATAAATTGAGCTTTCTCAGAAGTAGCTGAATCTAGAGTGTGTGATGGTGTGAGATTATTAAATTAGTCCACTGATTGGTTTGGCATAGTTGTGCATAGAATTAAGGATGCACCAACCTGGGTGTAAGTGCTACCTGCCCTAAGGTGAGGTCACATGAATAAGATATAAAGGACAGAAGAGGGTCCCTTCTTGTCACTTGTTGCTCACTGCTGCTGATCTTTATTTTACTATTAATTTTATTGAGAAACAAATAGCAATGGGACACTTTCAAAACCAATTAGTAGGACAGTTTCAGTAATAAACATTGCATATTGTTGTCTTCGTAGTGGTTATTCATAGTACAACGTGCAGACATGATATCCTGTCCAAACACTATCAGTACAAGTCTTTCTTCTCGTTGAATTAAGAGAAAGTAGCTGTACATCTATCTTAACTATTTTGTGTATACAGATACAAAATGGTCCTTCATTTGTATCCCCTTTTTTTGTTTAGTTTTGNCAGAGATGGATGTTCCATACCTCTTAAACCTCAGCATATAGATTGTATGTTCTTGGAGTTTTTACATTCTGATTTCACATTTTCCTCTTTCTTAAAATACGTTTCACTCCAGGGCTTTGTGATAAAATAGCTTTGGCCACTTTTTTCTCCCCAATTTTCTGCTGTTGCCTGAGGTTCACTATCCACTGTAAGTTGATCACTCTAATTCATCTATATCTGATTTCTCCTACTGAGGTCATACACTTCCATAAGCTTAGTAGGGTTTGCTAGAACCCCACAAACTTGTATAGCCAGTCCAAGTCTCTCTTCTAAACATTATACTTTCATATCCAACCTCCTGCTGAACTTTTCCATGTAGATATTGCTTAAATGTCTTGAATTTGTTTCTTGTACTGAATGTATCTCCTTCCTTCCATATCTATTTGCATTTTATATTTCTTTATTATCTCATCTGAAACTCTAGACCTAATCTTCCAGAGGCGTTTGACTCATTAAAGGTCTAAAATTGAATTTCCGAAATGACATTTCAAGAATCTCAGCGTACTACTCTACCAGGTTGACGTACACTTATGATCTCAGCTCCTCAGGAGAATGAGGTAGGAAGATTGGAAGTTCTGGGCCAACTTGGGCAGCTTACTAAGACCCTATCTTAAATGTACAAAAGGGGTGGGTATGTACTCCGGGCTCACTGAGCTCAGTTCTCCATATCACAAAGACAAAAATAGGGTGTTTATATGGTGATTTATGGGCCAGGAGTTAACATGTAGAGTTGTTTAGGTGTTCTGATGGCTTAGTTCTGAAATTTAGCGTGAGTTCTGCTTTTCAGACTATAGACTATAGCAGAGAAAAGTTTTCCAATTTGCAAAAGCAGATTGTGGTGTGGGCTAGCATTTGGGTTGCCACCTCTCACTTTCACTCCCACTGTTTTTATATAATCTGTGTCTGAGTCCTGCAGATGTTTTGCAGCCCATTCTCCAGCTCTTACTCTTTCTGGTGCTCCTTAATCTAGGGTATTATTCCTTGTTACCTGAATTATCTAAAGAACTACCTAATTGCTTTCACAAACTTAATGCTCTCCCCACCATACCTACTGCACACTTGCAGGTCTTTGTCATTGTTTGTGTCCAGTTGTCCCCCCAAAGCCTCATACAGTAATTGGGCCAGATTCTAGACGTTGTGATTAATTCATGATCCAATATTGGGATTATGGGTGTGAGTGCTACACCAGCACTGGGGTGGAGAGCCTGAGTACAATATAAGGACAGCAGAAGGGTTGACCAGATAGCTCAGCGGATTAAAGCTCCAGCAAGCAGGCACAGGGGCCAGGAGTTCATTGCCTGGGCCTGCTGTGCCAGCCCCGCCCCTCGGGTGTGCTGAGATGGCAGTTGAAATCAGGTGTGGTGGTGCATGCCTATAATCCCAGCTCTTGGGAGGCTGTAAACAGACAGATAACTAGGAATCCAATCTAGTAGTGACACCCTGAACACCCTGAAGACCTTTCCCTAAAATACAGAAAATAAATAAACAAACAAAAGCATGGTAGAGAGACTTGCTCTGTACCTGTGCTGCCGCTGCTCCTCCCTTTGTGTTCTTATTGTTCTGCTGTTTTGGGGCACTGCCATGTGCCACTCTGCCTTGGAGCCAGCCATATATAGACTCAAACTGAGCTAATAAACCTTTCTTTCTTAATTTTGGTTTTGAGGTATTTGTCGGTGAGAAAAGTAACCAAGACAGTCTTCTTCCTCAGTACCACCCAAAAGATCTTTAAAGTACCACTCATGCTATTGATTTTAGTATTCTTCAGATGCCTTGCCACTTTTTTTAGGTTAAACTGGTGGCCTGATGTGGCATATAAGATATTTCTTTTCTTCTTTATTATTTTTTAATGTATTTGGTTGTTACAGGGTCTCACTACACAGCTAAGATTCATGACTCCAGCTTTCAGCCTCCCCAGCACTGAGATTACAGGCATGTGCTGCTACACTTGGACTCCGACCAGCACAGCATGTGGTGCTGGGAATCGAGCAGAGGTCCCTGTGCTTGCCTAAGCTTGCCCAAGCAGGCGCTTTAGACCACTGAGCTATCTCACTGGCCCATAAGGTATTTCATGACCTAGTACCTTAACTGGTCACCTTGATCTTGTAGGCCCCTCTGGATGTATTCTACAAGCCATTTACACACACACATACACACACACACGCCATCACTTTGGTTATGTAGCTTACTCTGCCCTAAAACCATTTACTTCCTTCCCTCTGCAACTGCTTTGCCTTTAGAGTATCTGTATATATAGGACTCTTGTAAAAATGAGGAAAGATAAATATGGAAATCCTATATAAGTAGTAAGTAAATACATAATGAAAAATATTACTATTAAATTGAAATATAGAAAGGCTTGTTTTTATCTTATCTGAAAAGATGGACTATTTCTGAAAGAAGTGCTTTCATTGGTATATATATTGAATAGTGTCTCCTTTAACAAAATAATTAATGTATTATGGACATCGAGGAAGCTTGAATTGCTACATTGGCCTTCTTGTAGTTTTTAGTGGTTTTTCTGCTTGAGCTTCTGTTGTTTCTCTCCCTTAGCAGCAGCCCAGTTTTATGTTTTTGTTTTTCTTTAATCCAGCGGTAATGATTTTGTTCACAAAACATCTTTTCCTCTGTTTTCCTTGCAGTCTTTGGAACTCCAACAAGGTTTGCTGGATGAAACTTTACAGTTCAGAGATATTACTTTGACAAAAGGGAGCTGCTTTTATTTGAAAGTTACTTTTATTTGCAAGATACATTGTTAATCAAAGGAAGTCACAATAAAGTAATGTAGGATGTTTTAGGAATGTACATCTTTTACTCTTTCAAGTTGTGTGATGTTCTGCTTTACTTACATCACTGGAACACATAGTTCAATACCTCAAACCTAGTTTGTCTTACAATTAAGAACAGTTTTCCTTCAAACCAAAATGCACCTCTTCATAGGCATTTTTGTGATGTTTTAAAGTTTTTCTAGTTAAAAATATTAAAGATTTTATTTTTCCCAAAGTAGATTTCTTTTTTCATTGAGAAATTAAAGTATCTATTAAAAAGGCAATCAAAATATAGAAAGCAAAAAAGAATATAGAACGCAGAAAGCAAAATAAAATGTAGAAAAAGAATATAGAGATTTGTACTCCCAACTATTAAATCTTTTGCTATTTTTGATGTTTTTTTTTCTAAATTTTTCACAATAGTACAAAGGGAGGGAGTAAATTATATTCAAAAATGAAATGTGGGTTAAGGAGATAGCTCAGTGGTCTAAGTGCCTCCCTGGCAAACACACGGACCCAGTTTTGTTCCCCAGTACTGCATGCTGTGCTGGCCCTGAGCTGAGCTGGCCACTGCAGCTGGGTATGATGATGCATACCTGTAATCCCAGTGCTGGGGAGGCTGAGACAGGAGGATCACTCTGAGTCCAAGCTGCTTATCAAAACCCTGCATGGAAGGAAGGAAGGAAGGAAGGAAAAAAGGAAAAAAAGAGAGAGAAGGAAGGAGAAGGGGAGGAGAGGGGCTGGGGAGATAGCTCAGTAGAAAAAGAAAAGGAAGGAGTATATACCATTTAATAATCAGCTTTTTCATTTAATATATTAGAAACATCTTTTTATGTGATAATGTAAAATGATACCATATCTGTTATTTTTTTAAGGTTGTATCCTTTTGGGCCATAATTGAACTAGTATCCCACTAATGAGTGTTTATTTTGGGTTTATAAGAACCAAAAAATGTTCTGACAGATCTTCATTAGTCTGATTAAGTTCCTATTATGTTCTACTTTGAATAGCAAAATGTCAAAAGCATGGCTTAATTTACATTCTTTTAATGTTTTCTATTACTGAAATAATAACGTGATTTATCACTTAAAAAAACTTATATTCTGGAAAATTATCATACCTTAGTTTTCTAATACCTTATTTAGATCAAAGTTCTGCTCTAGAGGTACTATGATGCAGTTATGACCTAGTCATAGTATTTAAGAATATTAATCCCAATTTAAGATACAATTCAGATTCCTAGGTATAAATCTATATACTGTTGTCCTTGTCTTTGTATATAAGGGCAATAAAAGGAATACTTAAAGGAATGAATGTATTTTTCTGAATAATTACTTTCATGTAGTTTGCACTGATCTAAATAAACTGTGGCTTATTTGTTTTCACTTTTTGCAGGATGATTAATCAGTAAGGGTATTGCTTCTTTTAAGTTTTTACTCTTAGCTACATAGTTATTGATTTATAAAAGCCTTAAATTTTATAGCTGGTATATCTATGTATTAAGTGTTGTTATAAAACAAAGAATACCTAAGTAGGATTTAGGATAAATGATTCAATAAAAATGAAGAAATTGAGTTGTGAAAAACGGTATAGTTTGGGGTCCGCTCTTCATTTTGTTTTTCTTTAAAAGAAAACCAGTTTCTTAGAAGTTTCACTGGGCGTATAGCTCAGGAAGTGAAAGGCAAAGAGTTCACGCAGTTATCACATTTCTGGCTTCCATTAGTAAATTTACTTTGTTGTAATGGTTTTGTCCTCAGTTCATCTGGTTATTTTTATGAAGGCATTTTTTAGGCCATGCTTTGCTTCTGTGACTTTTATCTATTTAAACTTGTTTGCTATTAAAAAATAATACTTTTTTCCCCCTGTAAGTTAGTATATCCCATTTGACAAATGTAGTGGATATTTAAAGCTGACTCATGTTATACTTAATTTGAGCAGCTTCTTAGGAATCTGTTATGAAGAATACGCACAAAAGATTTTAGAATAAATGTCAGTAAATTTAATTAAAGCTAAATAATGAAAAATAGAACACACAGCATATTACTTGGGTTATTTGGATGATTGCCTTAAAATACTTTATGGTGCAACTTTAATTAGGCCACTTAAATATTTTAGGCCAAATTTGATGTGTTTTAATGTACAAAAAATAAGTTTAGCTTTTTATATTCTGGGCTACTGTGAGCTTAGTATCACATGTTTATCTGTTAGTAAAGTCTTGGAAAGAAAAGGTGATGGTCTTTTTCTTTCCTTATTTTTCTTTCTTTTTTTTTTTTTTTTGTGTGTGTGTGTCTGTGTGCTTGGCTAAGCAGGGGCTTCAGACTTCTCGCTGATCCCTGGTGCCTTTCTCTTTCCTCTTTTCTCTTTTCTTTTTCTTTCTTTTTTTTTTGTGTGTGTGTATGTGTATATATTTAGTACAGGGTCTATGGGGTCTACAGGGTCTCAACACATAGATTAGACTAGTAGTGATCCATCTGTGTTCAGCCTCCCAAAAGCTGGGATTACAGTGCATGCCACCACGCCTAGTCTCCATCTCAGCACACTCCAGATCGAACCCCAGCTGTTGCACTGTGCCTAAGCAGGTGCTTTAGTCCGCTAAGCTATCTGACCAGCTCTCCCTTTTTTCTTCTTAATTATTTTGAGACAAACTGCTCTGTTCAATTCAGTAGTTTAGCCACAGTGTAGTTATTTACATTAATTAAAATTAAGACTCTAGGTACCTATGTTTATAGCTGCACAATTTGTGACAGCCAAATCTTGGAAACAACCAAGATGCCCATCACCTGAGGAATGGATG